>PVKH010048124.1:0-10231 GCA_004027955.1 Chaetophractus vellerosus | reverse complement strand
CATGTGGTTTCCCAGCGAGCTCTTTATCCACTGAGCTATCTAGCCGGGCCCTGGTCCAGACAGATTCTGTTCAAATTGTTGCCAGGAGGAGAATGTGAGCTCAGTGTCGTCAGACCTCAGACATTTTCAAGATAAGCTGAAAAGTCTGATTTCTATGTGAAATCTTCTGGGTTTTTTACCCATCTGCTCTTGACCTCATAACTGAACTCTCTGCAACCCCCTTAAAGGCAGAATCAGATCTTTCTGTCTTGTTTCATCCACCCTGGCCTGTAGACACCAGGTGCTTGGTACGGGATGTTCAGCGAATGAGCACATGGTTTTAGGAGCATCATCTGGTTTAGTTGCTCTCCCTGCTTGACTTGTCCTGTTTATTGTTGCTATTGTTTTAAATCCAGAGCTTATTTTGGGCCTGGCATTTTTCACTTTTTATGTGAATGAAGCAGTGGTTCCCAATCATGTTCTGCTAGAGATTCGGTAGGAATTTGCTTAGATATTTTTGGGTTCCATTGAGAAGCTGTACATTATTTCATTTTCTTCCTGTTGGAATACATAGAAACATCTGTATACAATTAGGTAAGGGGAACTAAGTAAACTTAAGTGGTTCTTTAAATCCACTTTGGGAAGCCAGGGTATGAGAGAGGGAGGGAGGGAGAAAAGGAGGGAGGAATAGAGCGGGAAAAAGGAGGGGGAAGGAAATCTTTCTTGAAAAAAAATTATTGGAGTTAATCTGTACAAGAGTAATTCCTCTTTGGCACCCTCTCCTTCTCCAGTGTGACTCAGATGTTAAGATGGATTTTCCTTAAACAGTTGATATCATAATTACTTGATAACATAGATGAATAAAAATTATATTTGAGTCCCCCAAAGGCATTTTTACTTATTTTGAAGTGGAAGATAATGAATTAAAGTGTGGTGCAGTTTATTTTTGTTCAATCAACATGTATTGAGTGCTTATTTTTTGCAAGTCACAATGCTTGATCCTGAGGATTGGGATACAAAGATGAATAAGACAACATCTCTGCTTTCGGGAGCTAAATGCATATAGGCATGATAAAACAAGCATGTTTCCACAAATTAATATGTAAACCCCATTTTTGGGTAAGTTGAGTAGTGTTTTAAATTTTGAAGGGGCAGTCTACTTTTGTATATATTTTTGCTAAATCAATAATCAAACTATAATTTACCTTTTTAGTGCCTTATGATTTTCATATACACATTTTGTATGTTTGTTTCAAGTCAGTATTCCTTTAAGGCTGCTAAATTGCCGAAGAGAAAGGTTTTATTCCAGATGGCTCAGACTTTATAGATACAATATTAATGTAGTTTTTATGTTTCCCTTGAGAAATAAAATAGTATTCCTGTAGTCTTATTTTCCAGACAGAAACACATAGAGGCTGTCATCTGAATAAAAAATGAGTTGTTTAATGAACAGAAGTTAGACTCTAGAATTTATAATTATCACTCTAGGGCTCTATCAGGATAACTCAATTTAATTTGGGGCAGGATTTATGGATGATAATGGAGAACACACCAATTATAAGGGGGCAAAGCTGCAAAGAGATTATGTAATATCTAGTAAATGTGAGAGTAGTTAGGTAGACTGGTCTTTTTAGCTTGCTAACCAGGTATAGGAGATGACATTTTCAAGAGAAGAATCCTCTAATTTAAAGAAAGTAATATTAAATGAAATAAACATATTTAAATCTTTATCTGAAACTTGGGTTGCAACCAAAAATTTTTGCTCCTTGTGCTTTTATATCCTTTTTATATATTTTTTAGTGTATATACCTTTTAATATTAAGCCTAGACTGGAGGAAGTTTTAATTATTATATTTACAATTATAGATCCAATGGGAAGTTTGAAATTTAGTAAAAAGTTTTCAAGAAATTTGGGTAGATTAATTGGGAAGTTTTAATAAACCACTGTGATGGGGTATTTAAAAAAGCACAAAGGAACAAATTAACAACAGAGTTTAAAGCAGAAATAATATTTGATGAAAAAATTTGATGCTTTATCTAATTTTAAAGTACACCCCAGATTACAGATGCTTTTATAGTTTGAAAGGCCAATAAAATGTCTTACTGAACTTGTTGGACCAACTTCAAATAGTTAGTATGGATGCTTTTGAAAAGTAAATTATTTGGCTTTCATCTTCTGACAGAAGACTGATGGCCCACCATTGCAAAACAACTAGATCTTGGGTAAAACAAGATTGCAGTTAGTAATAAAAATCTCTAAGGACCATACTCTCCAGCTTCAGTAAACCCCAAATATGAGTTGAAACCCAGGGAATGAGTGTAAGGAGTAAGCATACTGGAAAGGAAAGTGTGCTCTATGACAAATAGTGATATCAGTATTGCAATCTGGAGTGTAAACTTGGGCTAGTAGCAAGATGAAATTCCTGCATTAAATCTATGTCTTTCATAGGAGATAAAGTAGGTCCAGGTTTGTATTTCATCCGGATTCCTAGAAGCAAATGAAAATTCTCTCTGAAGAAAAGCATGAAAAACTGAGATCCACATGTTTCCCACAGATTAGTGTCAAGCAAATATGAGCTTATGATCAAAGATCCACACTAACAAGGAAACAAACCACCATGACTGAGAGTCTGCAATAAAGACAATTAGTTTGCCTATGCCTTACTCAGTACCTTAGATACTAGAACTGTTACATATAGAACATAAAATAACTGTATACAAAAGTTTTAAAGAAATAAAAGGTGAAATCACAAATATGAGCAAGCAATAAGAGACTATTAAATATGACCTGGAAGATTTTTTTTAAAGACCCCAATAAAACATTTAGAAATGAAAATATAATTGTTGAAAGAAATCGTCAATGATTGCATAATAATCATGCCAAAAAAGAGAATTAGTAAACTGGAAGATAGATTTAAAGACATCATAGAGAGTGCAGCACAAGAGACAACAAATTAGACCACATGAAAGAGAAGTTAAGCTATGTGGAGAATAGAGTAAGAACGTCTCAATTCGGGAGCCCAATAGGAGAAAATGGAGTGAATGGAAGAGAGAAACAATTTTTAGTACCAACAGCTGAAAATTTTCTAGAACTGATGCAAGACATGAATCCGTGCAGGAAGCACAAAATATAGCAAAGACGATAAATAAAAAGAAATCCCTTCCATCCAACAGAAATGCAAGCACAAGTACACCAAAAGGCATACACAGTGATGGTCACAGCAGTGTTATTTGAAAAAGTCCCAAATTTGAAACAGTGTAAATGTCCACCAACAGTAGAATGGACAAATAAATTGTGGTGTGTTAATACAATAGACAACTATATGGCAATAGAAATAAATGAATGATTGTTGCATGCAACAATGTGGATGAATCTCACAGTGAGAAAAGCTAGACACAAAGAAATATGGACTACATGAGTCCATTTATATAAATTTAAAAACCCCGCATTTGAGAGACAAGGTGGCCGAGTGGTTAAGGCAATGGACTGCTAAAAAAAACCCACATTTAATCCATGGTGTTATAAATCAGGATGGTGTTTACCTTTGGAGTAGTAAGGGAAGACTGAATGGGGCTTCTGGGCAATAAAATGTTCCTTTTTTTAAAAAAAAAAAACCTGGGTGGCGAATATGCTGGTCTGTTCTCTTTGTAACCGTTTATTAAGCTGTGCACTTTTTGGTTATTGAATTTTTATTTGTATGTTATACATCAGTAAAAAAAGTTAAAAGAGAAACTCTCACCTAGATACATTGTAGTGAAATTGAGGAATAATGAAGACAAAGAGAAAAAATCCCCGCCCAGGGGAAAACACAGATTGCCTATAAAGGAACAATGTTTAGACTGACAGCAGACTTCACAGAAACAATCACATAAACGGAAACCAGAAGACAGGGTAATAGTAATAAAATAGAAGAAACTTAAAGAAAATAGAAGGAATTAAGTAATAGAAATAAGATTTCATTTTTCCATTTCATTAATTCAGAGCCACTTAATTTTTTTGGGTAAAATTTATATAGAATAGCAAAAGCCCAAGAAAGAGCCAATGCATTCCTAAAGAAGAAGACTAAATTGGAGGAGGAGGACACTTGCCCTACCAGATATTAAGACTTATAAAACCATCATTTTAACTTTATATATTTATACAATGTGGTCATAGGCAGGGATATTCAAAATGACTAGTTGAACAGAATAGAGAGCATGGAAACAGACACACTTATTTAAGGGTCCTTGATATATGGTAGAGATGGAACTGTAGAGAAGTGGAGAAAGCATTAAAAAAAATAATTCTGGGACAGTTGGCTGCCCATATAAAAACATTAAATCAGGTCCCGAAGTCTTGTGATACACAAACATCCATTCCATATGGTTTGAAGACAAATGTGGAAGGCAAAACCTGAAAATTTGAGAAAAATCATAGGAGAATATCTTCCTGACCTCATGATGGAGAAAGATTTTTTAAAAAGATATAACACAAAACTGTTAACCATAAAAGAAAAGATTGGTAAATGGATAAATTCAGATACATTAAGCATGTGAAATATATAACTTCCAAATCAAGAGAAGATATTTCGTTTGTAATACGTATAACTAATAAAGGATTGGTTGAGGATAGAACTCAAAAAAATCAATAGGAGAAGGTCAGAAGTTATAATAATGGATTATAAACATATGAAAATGTTCTCAACCTCATTACTGATCTGGGAAATGCAAGTTACATTGACAATGACATTTATACATAGTGGATTGAAAAAAATTGTTTGACAGCACTAAGGGTTGGAGAGGATTTGGAGCCAAGGAAATTTACCTAGATATTAGCTAGGAAGTTCAACATTTGTATTCCTTTTTTGTTTGTTTGTTTGTTACATATCCCCCCCCCCTTCTGCTTGCTCGTGCTGTGTTCATCGTTTTTTTTTTTTTTTGTGTGTGTGTGTTTTTCTGTGTCTGCTTTGTTTCCCCCCGTTGCTGTGACGCACCGAGTCAGCTCACCATGCAGGCAGCCTGCCCCGCTCGTGGGCACCTCTGCTCTGTTCGCGGGCGGGGGCTCTGCTCCGTTCGCGGGCAGGGGCTCTGCTCCATTCGCGGACGGCTTGCCCTGCCCGTGGTGGCTTTGCCCTGCCCGTGGCGGCTTTTTTTTGCCCTGCCCACAGCGGCTTGCCCTCTCAAGGCGGTCTGCCCACTTGGAGAGGTCCCCGGGAACCGAACCTGGGGCCTCCCATGTGGTGAACTGGCGCCCTATCCACTGGACTACAGCCGGCCCCCTTTGTATTCCTTTTGATCCAGCATTTCCACTTTCAGAAATACATTCTAGAGAAACTCTTGAACAGATACTCTAGAAACCCTATGTATGAATGTTCATAGAAGCACTATTCATAAAAGCAAAAAAAAAAAAAAATTGGCAACAGCAAAATAACCCAAATGTTTGACATGAGAATATATAAATATATAAATTGTAACATATTTGCATAATGGAAAACAACACATCTGTGAAAACTAACAAACCAATGCTTTGTACAACAACGTGCATGAAATTTAAAAACATAATTTTGAATGGGGAAAAAACCCAAGTCCTAGAATATAATATTCAGTATTTTTTTATGGCATTAAGGGAAGGGGTTAAGAGGGGAGAGGAAAATGCAGATGGATGCAACAGTTTATTCTGCTTCTTATGTTGAATGGTGTGTTCTTTCAGATTCATTTTATTATTAGGCTTAAAATCAGACATGTGGTGTGTAAATTCTCTTTATACACCAAATATTACATGATAAAAATATAAAAGCACTTAGTTGATGGGAGTACCTCAGAATTTTAGAAATGTAATGAAATTCTATAAATTCCAAATCAGCTGAGTTGCTGGAATTTGTAGTAATTTCAAAAGCTTTTGGGGTTCCCTGGCCCCTTCTGATCCTGGAGAGCCATCTGCTGGAGAGTCACTTCACATCCTCAGGACAAGTTTAATTTTTGTCTTTTGACTTTTGGGTTTTGTGTCCAATTTGATGCCCAAATGAAAAAAAAAATGTATGTGAAAAGCAATGCTTTCACAGTGCTTCTGTTCTTTATGTGAGAAAACCCTTTTGCTCTTGATTCTATTGGCATAGTAGTTCCCAGGAATATGCATGCCAACAAATATTTCTTCTTTTACAAGTGGTGCCACTGGGATGTGTCAAAGCTATTACCTTCTAGGGTAAGTGGGAGAAAGAGTAATACGTGCTTAGTTCACCTTTGCTCAGTGAAGCTACCCTGTTTGCTTTCATGGAGTCCTTTCTCTTTTGTGCCCTAATATGTGGACCATGGATTTAATTTTAAACTTAGTAAAGAAAAAGGGTACCGAAGAGAGAGATATGGCATTTAAAACTAATGACTTAAATAGGCAAAAGATAAGGGTCCAAATTAATCATTTCCACTTCAAAGAGAGGGAAGGTTCGAGTGAGATCCTATTCTTCTTGTAAGCCAAGGATAGACAGGCTATGCTGGGGAAGAGGAATTACTGCTTTGGTTTTTCTTACTCCCATTGTTGGAATGGCACATCCTCAACGAAGGGCTGTTTCCCCTTTGACTCATCAGTACCACTTGGGGTGCTAGCTAGTTCTCTAAATTCTTCTGGAAATCTAAAAATATCTAAGCTGTGATAAAAATGGAATTAGAGAAACTGAGCACCTTTGGTGGGAACTGCCTATTAAACATCAAGTGAACTTTGTAGCAGAGTGCAGATAACACAGGCCAGAGCCATCGGGAAAGGTTTCTCCCATCTTTTCAACTGATTTTTATTTTTTAAAAATTTTATTATTGCCTTTTATGTTTTTATTATGGCAACACATATACAACACAAAGTTTCCCATTTTAACCACTTTCACATGTATAATTCAGTGATATTATTTACATTCACAATATTGTGCTACCATTATCAAAACTTTTCATTATCCCAAACATAAACTCTGTTCCTATTAAGCAATAGCTTCCCATTCCCTGCCCTTCACTCTGGCTCCTGATATCCTGTAACTTATTTTTGGTCTTTATGTATTTGCTTATTCTAGGTGTTTCATATAAGTGGAATCGTATTGTTCTTTTGTGTCTGGCTTATTTTACTCTTCATGATTTCTTCAAGGTTCATCCATGTTGTAGCATGTATAAGAACCTCATTCCTTTTTTTTTTTTTTTTGGAGGTATGGGGATTGAACCTGGGACCTTGTACATGTGAAGCAGGTGCTCAACCACTGAGCTCCACCAGCTCCACCTTATTCCTTTTTATGGCTGAATAACATTCCATTGTCTGTATACACCATGTTTTGTTTATCCATTCATCGGTTGATGGACACGGGTTGCTTCCACGTTTTGGCAATTGTAAATAATGCTGCTATAAGTATTTTTGGACACTGTTGATTTTGTTGGGAGTTAACCCATGGACTTGGTCCTGAACAAAATCAAAACTCTTGAATTTGGTAACCTTAGGCAGAAATATTTGCAATGAATAAAGAAAACAGGCCTGACTTAAAGAGTCAAAAGTTTTGCATTTGAACAATCCCATTTTAGGTCATGCCTGATATTTGAGCACCCAAGGCAGTTACTTCTACAGCTCTGTAGGCTGTAAATAAAACAAAGCCTATAAAACCTGCTCCCTATCTAGCTAACAATATAAGTTTGCAAGATAATACCTACAAAGCATTTTGAATTCCTCAAAAGAAAAAGCTCCATGTAAGTAGAGTATATTGTTATGGGTTACGGAACATTTGTTAGGAGATTGTCAGAGAGTGGCGAGACAGATGAAATTGGCTTAGAGAGGGTACTGTCTAGACACATTTCCCTAAGCTGTGGGCACACTACTTAATACCACAAAGCCTCTCTTAGCTTCATGGCACTACTACCCGACACTTCTGTATAACGTTAACTGTTTTAATTTTAACTGTTTCAGTTCATCTCAGGCACAACTATCAGCTATTGGACCATGTCCTAGTACCTGTTACCTGCTGAGCTGTCTACTGTTGGGACATCTCGGTTTTTTGACTGACGCCTAACTTAATTTTTGCACTATTGTTAGGCATTATTAGGTATCAGAATTTGTGACAACTCCAAGTGAATTGATCTTGGTAGGAATCCTATGGAAAATCTATTAGTTCCATGACCAGGAATCTCAGCCAATGCCTGACTGTGCATCCTGAATTCAGTGGATACATTGTGCATTCAAGGAGATGCTGATTCAACAAGAGTAAAAAGTCAATTTTACAAAGCATGTGTGCTGTGTTTGGGAGTGGGAACAGTGGAATGTGGTGGGAAGATCTTGCCTGTTAACAGAGATGGCTACTTTGCAACCATTATTGCTGCCCCCCTTTTTTGCTGTTAGTGTTACTGTTATATGTTCTGTATCATGTCAATCTGGGAAAAAGAAGTGTCCCTTCAGGGATGTGCTTACCATTCAGGTGACATGAGTAGAAGGAACTACTCGGGTTGAGCTCTCAGAACCTTCCCTTCCTGGGTTTCAGTGTTTTAGGTATTCTCAGGACAGACACAACTTCAAGTCTTTTGAGCATTGTCACTAGATGTTGATTTTTGAGGTGTATCTGCTCACATGGTAAACCAAAAGTGATCACTTCCTCTCAAGGCTCATTTTTTCCCTCCTGAAATCTTTATGTTCAACAATTGTGTTCCTTTCTCCTTGACCCACATTCTTATTTGGGATTCAGAGAAACTAAAATTAATTTTGGGATTTAAACAAAATTGTAAAATTCAGAACGCATTACCCTATAACTTTTCCATAACTCAGTGTTTGTTGAATGATTTCTTCCTTTGGTTCTAGTTCGTTGGGGGCAGGGATCCCGCTGTTGTTTTTGGCATGGTTTTATTTGCCAAACGTTTATAGCATGTCATTGTCCTTTGTGTTCAGGGGTGTTCCTGACATCATTATTTTTTGTGGGTATAACTAGTTGAAAGTGGCTGAAATACAGATGATTTTTTTTCTTCAGTTTTTATGACTGGAAAATGAATATTTAGAATTCTGGTTTATTTTGTACCAGTTGGTCTGACATCTTGCTTTTGTGGTTGTTGCAAGATTACTCAGAGGAATGTGTTGCTAATTGTTTATTAAACATTACTCTCTGATTTCCTTAGGTTTAGATAGTTGTTAAAAACTTGCATCTATCTCATTATTCATGCACTCATTCATTTGTGCATTCATTCAATAGATATTTATTGAGCTCTGCTAATGGCTGTGCACTGTGCTAATCACTGGTGATACAATAGAGAGTAAGACTATCTTTCCTATATTCAGTGTTTTTCCATCTGTTTGAGTCTAGCTGCTATAAAATATATTATTTTGCTAATATGAGGAAAAGTGATGATACATTTTTTCTAATTATTGACCTGTAATAATAGTTAATGTCTCACTGGTAAATGCAGGATACAGGTGTCATATTACTAAAGATGTTTAACAGCTATAAAATTATTGTAGGCACCTAAAAAGATAAGAACATTCACTGGCAGAAAGTGGTAGTGAGAGAATAAGGCTAGATTAAAAGGGAAGGCTAGACTTCTTATAAGACCTATTTTTCTCCCATCCTCTCTACACAGTCACCAAAATTTCCTTTTTCTGTATCAACCACTCTAGGCTTGCTCTATGATTTTTCAAATATTAAAAGTGACAAGTAATAAATTTTATCAGTTGCTTTGTACTGAAGGGCGGATGTTGGCGCCAAAGGAGCAGTTTCCTTCTTTCATCCCATGTTTAAATCAGGGTCCTTCCTTATTTTCCATGTAAATTGTTTACTACCCAATAAGGTGTTTCTGGAGAGACTGCTCCTTGGTTTTATTGTCTGACCCAGAAGAAGACATCTCATGTTGGGCATTTCAGGACAAGGAAGAGGAGAAGGAACATGTTGGTCCTAGGAGTGTTCTCCAAATTATATCTTGAAGGTAGCAACATTCTTTTTGGTCTAGACTTGTTTAGAAGCAGCCCTCTCTTTGGTATGCAAAAGGATGGAATAAGATGACTTTTGAGGTCCCTTTCAGTTTTTACAATTTTATACTTTTAAGAGGAGGAATTGGGGGGCCGGCTGTAGCCCAGTCGATAGGGCACCGGTTCACCACATGGGAGGCCCTGAGTTCAGTTCCTGGGGACCTCTCCAAAGCGGGCAGACCACCTTGAGAAGGGCAAGCAAAGCCGCCATGGGCAGGGCAAAGCCACCATGGGCAGGGCAAGTCACCCGCGAACGGAGCAGATCCGCCTGCGAATGGAAGCGGAGCCACCTGTGAACGGAAGCAGACC
>PVKH010048123.1:0-10230 GCA_004027955.1 Chaetophractus vellerosus | reverse complement strand
AGAAACGCAGCCCCGGGAACAGAGGAACCCAAAGGCCTGAACCCTGGAGACGTCGGCAGCCATCTTGCTCCAACACGTGGACTTTGGTGAGGGAAGAACTTTATGCTTTGTGGCCTGGTAACTGTAAGCGTCTACCCCAAATAAATACCCTTTATAAAGACCGACCAATCTTTGGTATATTTCAGAAGGCACACCTTTGGCTGACCAAAACAGCTAGATAAACACACAAAGGAAAAAAATGTCTTTAAATATCAGTCTTTATTCAACCTTGAGTAACAATGTTAGATAACTATTTGGGGAACAGAAAGAAAGAAAGGCTTCCATTTTTCAGCACACTATATTCTAAATGGTTAAATGTGAAGCTTCAACATGATTAATTTTTAGTATTTAGGTCCTTAGGACATTAGCCATTGAGATTTTCCTTAAGGTTTATCAACAGTGTTAGACTACTGACTCCATCCTGTGACTTCCAAAATACTAGTATCTACCACCTTTTTTGCCAATCTATCTAGTCCTATTTCAGACAATTAGGAAAGAAGAAGATCATCATTTACCAAAATGTATTTTTGCAGACCACTTATGTCTTGTGGATAAATAATTTGGTGTGTGTATATATTTGTGGGTGTATGTGTGTGTGTATGTGTGTGTTTGGGGAAGGGTAGAAAGGCTAGCTCTTTGTGGAAATGAATTGGAGAATGCTGGAGTAAACAAAGTTAAACCATTTGTTCATCACAGCAATTTTTCTAACCATTAACATACTAATAGCATTTCTAAATCATATTTAATCACATAACATTTCTGTACCACCACTACCTCTCCACACACATACATACTATGGACATTTACTAAGTATTTTCTTAGTCTTTCACTGACCTCAATCTGGGAAATGACACAGAATCTAGCCAGCTGCTTGTCCCATGTTGTATGTAACAGATCTGGAGTCCAGAATCCTCTTTGCCTCATTAAGGGGTGCTTTAGAAATATTTCCTGATTACTGCTCTTCCGTCAAATGAAGTAAGCAATCCTGGATCAAGGCTGAAATTATGTGTGCCCTATTAGTGTCATATTCATTTTCATTATGCTGGATTACACTGCCTTGCTTCTTCAATTCCTAGTTATTGTTTGATCTCTGTCAAAATTATCCCATAAGTTTCTCACTTTATTTTTTCCTGGTTTAGGAAATGCAATGCTTTCTTAAATTATCATATTTTCCCTCTGAGACCTACAAAAAAGCAGCAAAGATCTTTGACCCTTTCAAATTTGCCCCGGAAAAAAAAATAACCATTTCAAGGATTTATCTGTGGTCCATTTTATAGCATTCTATTACTGATGGGGTACTTATGAAGGAAAGAAATATATTTTTCTACGTCATTTGATATTATCTCTCTCATGGTATTTTGTTAGGCTCTCCCCATTATCGAGAGTGCTCAGGTGCAGTGGGTGGGGGGAGGAAAAAAAGGAATTTGACTAATAAGACTACAAGTCAATCTTAGGTTGAAATTCCTAATTGCTTTCTCACTTAAAAAGGAAATGACATCCAATTGTTGGCCTTTCAGCAAGTTATCTGGCAAAATGACTGAATTAACCATGGTAAGGCATTGTTAAGATCATAGTTTGTTTGGAAATAGGCTGTGGGAAAGAGGAGTTTCTACAGAAAGTTAAGCCAAGTTAAACAGAGAAGGGAAAACATACTGTTATTCCCTTTACTCCAAGTCTGGGTTAAAGGGTTGATTATGTGGGAAGATGCCAAAGGGTCAGATATACAAAACCCATGGAATCTGGTTCCTTGACAAAGACCTAAATATAGCTTATGGTTTCAAGTACTTTTTCTTATTTCATTCCATTAATTTGAAAATTCTGATATAGATAGTTATCAAAACCCAAAGGAAGTAGTTTATTCTTTCTTAACAAATGGTTTGGATATTTATAAAGTAAATAAAAATTAATATTATAATGTATTTCTGCATAGATGTTTGTGTAGTTTTAAAGACACCATATTTTTTGGTTAAAATGTAACACATCCATTAACCCCTAATGAATTTTTATTCATATATAATATCACACTTCATTGAATGTTTACAGAATCTTTTTGATGGAAAAGACCACTTAATATGGAAATATGTAGTATTTTCTTTAGTTGAAATAAGCAGTTATATTGATTTGACATATGTGTGCATTAGGAAATTGACTTAAATGGAATCACTTAATCATGTAAATTATTGAAACCAAATTGTAGAAGTAATTGTTACAACTTAAATCAAGGGTCAGCTTGATGGCATTACCTGTAAAACAACCCCTCTGTGATCAAACCATGTGCTATGTAGTATTATTTTTAGCACAACTTTCATCCAGTATATACACGGCTTTATGTTCCAACACCAATATAAATATAATAGGATTATTGGTATAAGCAGATCCCTCATATATACTGATTATTTTATTTAAAAATATTTGTTTCTTTTCTGAGAAGCATAGTGCTGTTATTCTCATTTAAGTTTTATGTTCTTTGGGTTGTATGTTTTAGACTTGAAAGAAATCCCTAAGCCCTCTTGAGCACAAAATAATTTTTTTCTTTTCCTTTTGTTCTTCCCAACCCAATGCCTTATGATTGCCCTGATTTAAATCTGTTTTGAATTAATTGTCCCTTTGACCAAGAACAAATAATTTTTCTGGTAGACCATTTACCCTACTTTAGGAATTACAGAATGTTCCTGGAAAGAATTGGACATGTTTGCTTAACTCTGCAAGGAGTGCTATTATTTATCCTCTGATAGTAAACAAATAGAAATATTGGTGAGTGTGGAGTTAAGATCAGACTCTAAGTAAATAATTTAATGAGAATGAACAGATCATACACGTTTCTTTACTAAGAAAACTTCCTTCAATATTTTAAATTTAGGTTTTACAATTTGATGCTCTGGAAAAGATGCAAAAAGATCCAGTTTTTTATAATATATTCTAGCCTCAATGAAATAATACAATTTCAAGATTGACTCATTTGCCCTGGTACAGAGACGTTTCTTAGATAAAAAATAGTAGCTTCAGTTAGGAGAAATGGAAGGCACAAACCTTTAATTGGGTGAAGGGAAGAGGAGGATTAATAAGTAGTGGATTCTATAGTTTACAGTTTAGAATTAGTTTTTCTGTTGTCAAATACAAACTGGGAGAAGTTGGAAATATTTTCTTTCTAAAAATGGATTGCTGTATCTTCCAGTGGCTATGAAGCTCACAAGGGAATTTGACAGGCAATTATCTTCTTATTGATTTTTGTATAATTTATTTACACATACTTCATGCATCATTTAAAAGACAATTGGAGCAGATGTGGCTCAAGTGGTTGGGCACCTGCCTCCCACATGGGAGGTCCTGGGTTCAGTTCCCAGTGCCTCCTAAAGAAGACGAGCAGACAACAAGCAGAGACAATGAGTGGACACAATGAGCAGAGACAATGAACAGACACCTATCAGACTAGGGAGTCACTGGGGTGGGGGAGGCATTGACTTTTAAATGTATCAGTTTGAAATGATAGAAAATAATTATCTTCAATCAGTACAAGAATTTGTACCACAGAAGACAAAGTGTACTTTGAACAATTGTAAAAAATATGTAATTAGTTGATAAAGTTTGAATTTTTACTTAGATCTCATGGAAAATATGTTCTTTAGAAGGATGTTTAAAATACTTGTTGCTACCTGAATAACACCTATCCCTCATTAAAGTCCTTATGATGAAAAGGAGTTAATTTAATGTGAACTTTAACCTTAACCCTTTGATAAACACAAAGCAGGTCTTACTAAAAGGCTAAAACCGAAATTCTTTAAACAGAAAATCTTAGAGTTGCGTGAGGTATTATCTTGCCCTTCTTGAATATACATTAGCAAATAAAGGCAACTATTTAATTCATAACTTTAAATTTGCAGGCCCTTATTCTCATTGTGATATTGGATGTCCCCATCTAACCAGTGCCAAGACAAGGTGGAAATATCATGGCTTATTTATTTGGTGTGTGGTTGGAAATATGTCCACATTTTTAAGCCAAGGTATCAATGACAGCGTGAAATTTATAATTAAGTATTTTCACCTCTTCCTCTGGACAGGTCTCTAGGACTTCTCCGTGTTAAAACTTAAAGTCGGTCAGGAACGATCATAGTCTATGTTCTTCAGATTTGCTTCCAAGATTAATGTCCCACAGTAGTAGGTAGAGAAAAATTCTAATTACCTTTGTGGACTGAGGGTTCTCCACCCAATTCTTTACAGTTTCTGACACAACTTCAATTTTGAGCAATTATCCTTGAAGAAATGGAGTTAGAGAAAATGCTATCCTCTCAAACAGTTTGAACTTTCTGTGCATGCTGGGTGTGACCTTAAGTCTTATGAAAGGCATATGCTTTACTGGAGTGATCTAAGTGAGAAAGGAAGTGAAAGAAAAGGGAAGGCAGAAGAAAAGACAAGATGGAAAGTAGAAGTAGAAAAAGAAAGGTAATACTAAGGAGATATGAGTGAGAAGGTAAGGGAAAGTTAGAACAGAAAAAAAGGGAGTGTTTAGTGAGAAAAAAAGGAAGAAATGACAGAAGAAAGAAAACAGTAGGAAAAAAGAGAAAAGAAACAAAAAGAGAAAGGGTAAATAAAAATGAGGCAGAGAATAGAGTATAGAGCGGAGAGAGTAGTTAGTTGTCTATAGTTGTTTTGTTGCTAAAGCTACCACTGAGTACTGAAACCATTCTCTTTTTCAGTTGGTGCCATTGTTTCTTTAGGACTTTAAGACAAGACAGAAGAGAAAAAAGCTAGGAGCCCATCCATCTCATCGGTCCTCTAGGTATTTTTATGTCTGACATTGGGAAAGCTTCCTGTAGTGTCAGAAAGTCTTCTGTCCTGGTAATTGTGGATCCTGGTACTTTCCTATCAGATATGTTTCTAAACTGAGCAACCTTACCAAAAGGTGCCCCCACTTACCCATTGCCAAGGCAAGGTGGAACGATCATGGCTTATTTATCAGGCTTGTTCATCAGTAGCCAGGAATCTTGCTCAGCTTGGAGAGAAAACAACTCTTTCTATGGCTAAGGAGTAACATGAGATGAAATCTGAGCTTTCTGATTTACCTTGACACACATAAGGTGACTTATCTTGAAAAAGAATAGTTAAGAAGGAATTTATAAAGGAACAGCAATACCAGCTTAGTTTTGGTTCCATTTTTACTGTGGCTTAGGCTAATATTCATATTCATCTCAAAGGAATTTAACAATAAACAGTGAAACACAGTTATTAATATCTATAGTTTCTACACTAAAGTGACATGTTACAGGCATTGCAAGGTCTTTTGAAATTTAAGAATACATTCAAATTAGATACAAAATCATCAACATTTTCTACTTGCCTTCATACTGGTATGAACAATTTGGTGTTGATCAGCCATAGCCACAAAATAAACAGAAATTTTTCAGACTCTGGCACAAGAACATAGCAGTTGTCCTGCATCTATGACCAAGATCTTTGGCACTGGTAAAAAATGACATTTTCGTCAAGCCTGATTTACTGATAAATGCTAACAAAAGCTTTCTCATACCACCTAGTCTCATGAGGAAAAAAAAGAAATAATTACATTAAATTACAGTCTTCAGGTAGGTTGCTTTCCCCTCTCTCTTTTTTACCTAATAAACCTTAAATAATTAGTTGAAAAAATAAATACATATATTTGAAATAAGGAAAAACAATGCTCAGTATATCATAGTAGCTGTTGATGTTGGTCTGAGCAGTGTTCAAACTAGGGAACCAGCAAAGGCCAAGCCACCTAAGCACAGCTGTGTAGATCACGTGGCAAATCATATTAGAATGAAAAATGCCCATATGATAGCTATCCAACTTTGCAAATCTTCCAGAACTCATTTCCCTTCTAAAAGACTGTTTTTTTTTTACTGTCAAGTTTTGATTTGTCTCCTCATCCTTCCAAGCAACCCCTGACTTGTGCCCCATCAACTTTAGCTCTAGTGGCTTTTTCTATGTAGACGCACAGATACAGAAAACTAATATGTAATGCCCTTACACTTTCCAATCGACAATGTCAGGTTTTCCAGCTTCAGCCTTCCCCATTATTTTGAGTTCAGACCACACAAATGGACACTGCCCATTTCTTTCTGGTAATCATCCAAGCACAGATACAGAATTCAGGTTCTGATACATTTTCATAAGGTAAGGCTCATCATACACTCATAATTAGAGAATATAGATTCTCATTATTCATTTTTCAAATAGGAAAACTGAAGACTAAAGAGGTTAAGTAAATTAAACTTCTGTGAACCATAGTTGCTTCCTGACTTTGTATTAGGTCATCAAATTTTGGAAAGAATTATTAAAAATTCAGGTAAACTGCTAATCAGAAATGTATGCTGTTTATTGCTTTGGTTATTTAAAAGCTGAAAATTTTATAAAATATTATATTTAAAATATTACAAATTACTTATTTTTTTCAATTAATAAAAAGAGACAGTGGCTATGTTCTGTTACCAGAAGCCTCACCTCTAAGAATGAATACCACTGGTCAACTTCATTATATGAAAATGGCCAGTGATGGACACAGAGATAGAGGATGAGATGAGATGCAGAGAAGCAGAATTGGACTGATGAATTCTTATGCAATTAATGAAATGTAGATTTATATCCTTCCCTCCTGTCAGATGTTTTTTTTCATCTATCCTCTTTTCAGTGGTGTTCCAGGTAGGTATTAATTGGTGGCTATTAATGAGAAAGAATGTGTGCTGAGCAAACTAGATTAAAATGCCTGAATCAGAGAGGGTGAGCCCAATTAGAAAATAAGAGTCTCCTCTTCCCTGACACTTGGGAAATGATGAAAAAATATTTCTACAGGTATGGGACACCATCATTTTCTGACTTTGTAGAATGGAGATTTTGGTAAGGGAGAGCTAGTTTAATAAGGAAGAAGAGAATCAGAGCATAGATAGGAAAACTCTGCGTCATCATCCCATTCTTTGCTCCCTTTTGAAGTATGACCCAAGAGAGATACCTGCTTCTGTTCTATAGATGCATCCCCACCCTCCATTAAGCAAAGTTTACTTTTTCTGATCTCTCATACCTTTCCTGTTATCTCTAGAGTAGCTGTGCTTAGTTAGTCGTGGAATAACAATAGCAGGTATGGGTGAGAGATGAAAAGTCATCATCTTGTTTGAAGACCTCCTCACCTCACCGTCCCATCAAATTACTGAATTTTCACTTCAATCCCATGAGCACATACAATGTTCTAACTTGAAGACTGGGCTTTGTGAATTTAACTTTACTAATAGAAAACAGAAATGTATGGAATTTTTGAGGTGTCAATGAATGGTTTATACATAATATATATAAAAATATATTTTTTAAGATTTATTTTTTATTCATTACATATCCCCCCCCCTTTCTGGTTGTTCTTGCTGTGTTCATTCTTGCATTCTTTTGTGTCTGCTTGTCCCCCCACCCAGTGCGGCGACCCGCCGAGTCATCTCACCACGCAGCGCAAGCTTGCCCTGCCTGCAGCGGCTTTTTGCCCTGCTCGCGGCGGCTTGCCTTCTCAAGGTGGTCTGCCCTCTGGAGGAGGCCCTGGGAACCGAACCCGGGGCCTCCTATGTGGTAAACTGGCGCCCTACCAGCTGGGCTACAGTCGGCCCCATAATATATGTTTTAAGTATCCAAAAAGTATACCCCTTGAAATCCAAGTATAGTGGGTTGAGTTGTGTCCTCCAAAAAGATATGTTCAAATCCTGGCCCCAAGTACCTGTGAATGTGATTTTATTTGGAAATAGGATCTTTCAAGATGTAATTGGCTAAGTTAAGATGAAGATATATTGGATTAAAGTGGGCACTAAATACAATCCTTTTGTTCTTATAAAGAGAAGGAGATTTAGAGACTTAGAGACATTAAAAGGGAAGAAAGTCATGTGAGGACAATAGCAAAGACCAAAATTCCAAGGATTGCTGGCAACCACCCAAGCAGAAAAGAGTCCTGGAACAGAGGCTGCCTCAGAGTCCTGTGAAGAAGTCACTCTACTGACACCTTGATGAACTTCTGGCCTCCAGAACTGTGAGAGAATAAATTTCTGTTGTTTTCAACCCCCCTGATTTGTGGTAATTTTCTATGGCAATTGTAGGGAACTAATACACCAGGTTTGTACATTTTGATTATAGAATTGGATTTTCTATCACCATTCTGTGTACTTGTGAACAAAAGATCATAAAATAAATTCTCTATAGCCCCCTAGACTCTCTACATGTTAGGTATTAATCTTTTCACGAAAGTTCTTTATAAGAAAATGAAATTCAGACAAAAGAGAAAACCATGGAAGCAAGAAGCTGAAATCAACAAAACCCAGAGGAGAAGGGAGAGACCAGGAGATACAGCCATGTGCCAAGGATCATCAGCTGCTGATCTTTGGGAATAAAGCATTGCTGTGATGCTGCCTTAATTTCGATGTTTTCCCAGCCTCAAAACCATGAGCAAATAAATTCCCATTGCCTAACCTGACCCATTTCATGGTATTAGCTTTAAGCAGTCTAGGAAACTAAAGCAAGTGCTTTGTAATGTAACTAAAAATGAGAAAGACACATATGATATTTTAACATAGTAAATGCCAGTGTTTATGCTGAATGGGGATATAGATTTCATTTGTAGTATTTGTAGGCAAGAGTTTAACCTTTGCAGTGGAAGATCTCTGCTATCCCTACATGCTCCGAGAAGACTAAAGAAAAGCAAAAGGAAAAAATAAACAAGGCAAACATAAAGGACCTGAAAATCCACTTCTTCCAACCAGGCAACATAAGTGAGTGGGAAAGATAGTAGTCAAGATTTCCAGACCTATGGAGCAGAGCTGTGCAATAGAACTTTCTGCAGTGGAAATATTCTGTATCTGTGCTGTCCATTATAGAAGTCACAAGCCACATGTGGCTATATAGAACTTAATCCATGGCTAGTGTAACCAAAGAACAGAATTTTCAATTTTATTTTAAGTTAACTAATTAAAATTTAAATAGCCCTGCTTGGTCAGTGGCTATGGTATTAGACAACATAGCTTTGGAAGCTGTGAAGATTTCCTTTTACCTTTGAGAAGGTTGAGCACTTCCTAACTTCTACAGAATGGACCATGAAACAAAAAGTAATGGAAGCCACAAATGAAAAGAAGAAATTATAAGACCAAGATATTTGAGGAAGTTGGACTAATCTTGAGGGAATAATTCCATATTGTCCCCTTTTCACACAAAATAGGCAAGTTAAAAAAGGTTTGGAGAGGACATTAAAAAGTTTTAGGGGGGAGAGGATATAATTCAATTGAGTGAGGTCCTGGGTTCAATCCTCCGTATCTTCTAAAAAAAAAAAATTGGGGGGCAATTATGTATGCAACATTTTATTTGTGCAATAACATTTACATGATTGAAAATCCAAAATACCAACAACAAACAAAAAAAGAATATGTGGTTCCTTCATGGAGGGTTTTTAAACAGCACTTAAATTAAAAAATAACATATTTATAATTTTTAAAAATTTAGTATGCAATACAATCTTCTATTTTTTCCTGTTTACATCTATGTGTTTGAATGTATGTATTGAATATATGTATATGTGTGTTAAATAAATATACAGATGTACATACATCATACATCACACTCATATATTTAAGTATTTAAAATAATTGATGTCATACTAGTTAGCAAACTTCTTTGCAACCCTAACATTAGATCATGAGTATATTCATATGATTCTTCATTTATAATCAGTATGATTTTAAATGGTAACCAACATGATGTAGTGTTTAATCACTTGGACTTTGGAGCTAAACTATCTGGATTCAAATCCTAATGTGTGACCTTAGGCAATTCCCTTAACCTTTCTGTATCTCAGTCTCTCCACTTTAAAACACCACTGTGAGGATTAAATAAGTTGCCATATGTAAAGCTCATGGGACAACATGTGTATTAACTACCTATTATTATTATTAATAGCTGAATACTATCCTATCCTATGAATGTAGAATAGTTTAAACAATTTGCAAATATTCCATGTGCATAAAACCCAACACAATATACCAGGATTCTCTCATTGCATAGCTGTTGTTTTAACATAATGAAGGAGGGGTTTATGTCACAAATGATCGGAAAAAATTTAAATGAGGTTGGTTTGGTCCCTGTGGAAAACAGATGTTTCTTTTTAAAAAAAAAACACACACAAAGGTATAGGGGGCCAGCTGTAGC
>PVKH010048122.1:0-10231 GCA_004027955.1 Chaetophractus vellerosus | reverse complement strand
AACCCAAGCAGTCTGTGTCTAATGCCCAGGTTCAACCTCTGGGCTACATTTATTTTATTTTATTTTTTATTTTGAAAGAAGCTTTAGATTACATAAATGTTACATCGAAAATATAGGAGGATTCCCATATACCCCCCCCCCCCGCACACACACACATACTTTCCCCATTAACAGCATCTTTCATTAGTGTGGTACATTTGTTACAGTTGATGAACACAAATTGCTACTAACCATGGTCTATAGTTCACATTACAGTTTACACTTTGCACCACACAATTTTATAGGTTTGACACAATGTATAATGGCCTGTATCTGTCATTGCAATGTCATGCAGGACAATTTCAATGTCTCCAAAATGCTCTATGTTACACTTATTCTTCCCTCTCCTTTCCCTCAGAACCTCTGGTGGCTACTGCCTTTATAGCAATATTACAAGTTCTTCCATTGCTGGAATAATAATAAGTCTACTTTAGTCTATAGTTGCATTCCCCCCTTATGTGTGTTAATTCCTCAATCTTGAGGATTTTGGGATGCTGATGCCCACTCAGTTTCTGATTGAGAGGGGGCTTGGATTCCATGGAGCAGATGGATAGAACTGTCTTGCTTGCAGTTGTAGATACTCTATTTGTTTGGGGTGGGCACTGTCCATCATCATCCTTTTATTAGGTGTCTTGGGTGAGTCCAATGAACTGGAGACGAGGTATTACAAATCTGCTGAGATTCAGGGCTCAACCAGCATATGAACAGAATGAAGATTTAAGTTTCTGGGGCATATATATGTAATGAGTATAGTGCTAATTATAGGTTCAAATAAAAGAAGCAGAAGAGTCATGTGTAGGGACATTATAAATAAGTCTAACTCTGTTACATTAACGAGCATATATTCCAAATTGTAAGACCCACTGACAGGGTGCCGTGCACTTATTTTTAATCACTGCACAGAATATATGTTAGTTAAAAAAATTTCCAGTTGTGAACTGAAAAATGCCCCAAATATCTATCCCTTGGACAAAATATACTGCTAAACCCAGACTCTTGTATATGACTTCATCCTAGACGTCTCCACTTGGATATCCTTCAGGCATTTTCCACTCAATATCTCCTCCCCCCCCCGCAAAAAAAAAAAAACCCTAATCATCTTCCTCCACACTGCCCAATGATCCATGCCATAATCCAGGGGAATTTGTTGGACTTCTCTCCTCCATTTCAAGTTAAATCAATTACCAGGTACAGTCATTGTTACCCCCTGAATACCCTGTATCTATCCTTTTCCCTCCACCTTCACTATCAAAGTGTCTTTTGGACAATTATAATAGACTCCTATTGTTTTACCTGTATCAACCACTGGGTCACCCTCAAGTCCAATAACGTGTCAGTTACAGGGTAAATTTTTAAGATGCAAATCTGATCATATTATCTCTCCCGCTGCTTTTCGGTTGGAGCATACTTGTATATGACACATCCTAATGCTTTGCAACTCTTGTTTTCTCTGCCCCACTAGTCTCAAATTCCAACAGAGGCAAGGAGTATCAGCTTCTTGCTTTTTGTAGCCACCTCAGTATACCATAGTGCTATGCTATACATGTGTGGAAATTTTAATTTAAATGTAATAACACTTCTTTATGTGATTGAGGCCCTTATAACTTATATGAATATTTTCATTTCTATTTTTCAAATTTGCGTTGTTCCTTTCTCTACTTTAAGACTAGTCCAGATCATTTGCAGACACGGTACTTGACACAAAGTACTCTGAGCCCCAAATGCCCAACATGACTTGTAACCAGCCTAAGTCATTGCTTTGTGGTCTGGGAGGTCAATTTCCCATGACTTTTAATTCTTCCTTTATTTCTAAATTAACATAAGCTGATATTTTTAAGAATTGATATAATGTCTTTATATCAGTCCTAGTTCTTGTGAACTAATTGCTCTGGATGATTGATCAAATAAGACTTTTTAAAGGAATCATACTTTTATTTCTTCAGAGTGGACTGATTAAACAGAGTGAAATCAATGCCTCACAATATCCTACATCTATATGTCATCAGTATACTAAGTGTCTTGCTCATGTTCCTATGTACATATTCGCAATTGTATTTGTCATCCACCTACCCCCTCACTTAGTATAAATAACCACTTGATCTTGGTATGCCAGTAGGTTGTGATTTATCATGTAAAACCTAATTTTTCACTTAATGTAATTTTACTTTTTCTATGTGTTGGTCTGTAACATTTTCCTCAGCAGAAAATAATGTGCATAAGCTCTCTCTGCATTTCCATTCAGCTATGAATTTGGCTCTGAAATTCTTAGGGTCCTTGGAATGTTCTGGAATCTCAAGGTCCTTTTGGTTAAATCTCACTGAGAGTAGAGTTTCTAAGACTTTGCAGGAGGAAAGTGGTGGTGGCAGGGCATGATTAAGAAAGATAAGAGGTTGGTCTAGCTTCCTTGTAAAACATTCTGGGAAAATGGATGAACCAGAGCTTTTACCTATGGGTAGCCTGGCTCTACTAGACAATTGACCCTTCTTCCCTTTTATAATTTAGAACAGACCCATGCAGATCACATTTGCATCCACCTTGTCCTTGCTGGCTGCCAGAACCATATCTGTGCCACTCTTGGCCACGTGGGGAAGTATTCTGCTGCTTTTCCCATGATGTTGGGTTGCACAGTAACTCCTAAGGCTGTCTCAGGCTGCCTGGTCACCCTACAGACATTTTTTCCTCTGCTTCTTTATTTTGGTTGGACTTAAGGGAACAATATGAGACTTACCCTCACCATGGGATGCAGTTGGGAGATGATACAAAGGGAGCAACCCATCTGTGACTTCTACAAGCTTCTATCACCCTCTATATCACCTGTCCTGCAGTGTGCCCAGAGATGGGAAGGCAGGAAACAGGATGTTTTCTGACCAACATCTAACTCCCATTTTCCCTCTGACTTTCTTCTTCACCCCTCATTTAGCAAATTCTTTTTAGTCTTAGGGACAATAAAAACAGGCTTGGACTGATATCTCTTTTTCCAGGTCATCTTGTCATATGCCTGGACCTTGGCTTTTTATTTAGGAAAGTCAAAACTTTTCCTCACCTGATGTTTCTTCTGCTCTGTCATCCCTTCCCAGAGGAGATTAAACTCTGCATATCTTACTGCTTACTACTGCGTGAAAGGGGAAATCATCAGAAGAAACCAAAATATGTTTGCACTACATGCAATTTCTCACTGCTTATTTTTATTATAGTTTTAATTTTACTTAATCATTGCTGTATTGAAAACTCCAATTTTCACTTCTGGTTAACCACAAATTCTGGCTTTAAAAAGGCTAATATTTTAGTATTAGTAAAATATTAAAAGGATAAATTTAAAAACAATTCAGGTTTTACCCCAATCCCACTCTCAGAAGTATCCTATACCTAGAATAGATATGCATGGTTATGTGCTTTATTTTATTTTTATTTGTGTAGTAAATAAAAATCATTTGTAATTAGCATACCTATGAACTAAGCTGTACAGCCACCTAACATTATTTATACATTTAAATTGCATTTTATTACTCATTTGCTTCAACAATTTAAATCTAGGCCCATCATTAGTTTTTTGAAATGTTTGCCTTTTAAACTAATGCATATTTATTTTACTATGCTGTAGAACACAATGTCAAAATAAAGAGATGTCACAAATATATCTTTTAGAGTATGTAATATTTTTATTTTGAAGCTTTAGTTTTCCCAAAAGCTATATCTGGAAATTTAAAAGGTGAAAGAGGAAAAAGAAAAAACAGTTTAGGAAGTGCTAAATCCTTTCTGTTGGTTTCTGAAATCCGTTACCCAAAATATTTCGTGTAATTTCATTATTGCCAGTTCTAGCAGTGATTATTGAAAAAGAAATTATGTGTAAAAAGCTGATAATAGTACTTACTTCAGAAGATTATTGTCAAGATTAATTAAGATAGAACAGAAAACAGGATAACCATAAATGCATAATAAATGTGTTCCGGGTGGATTTCTGGGAGAAAACTAAATCAGAAAAAAACTGTCCTTGATTCCTTGATCCTGTGCACAAAGTGAGGTCTTCTACTTGCGATGTCCTTAGGGAAAGCTTTAACAGGAATGAAGCGGGAAGGTTCCGGGGCACAGGCAGGGAAAGGACTGTGCTGCCAAGTCCAATGGGAGGGGCAGGTGCAGAGGGTCAGGACCACCGCCCAAACCGCTTCACCCTGCCAGAGAGCAACACTGCCGCGGGCAGAGCGTGGAGCGGTTCGCGAAAAGGGGCTAAGTAGAGGCGAGGTGAGTTACCACAGAAAAAGTAAGAACAAAGTGAAAGTAAAAAGAGGCATTTGCAGGGAGGGCAGCAAAGTCAAGTAATGAAACAATAAAAACGAATGACCTCTTCTAGCCCAGTTCTCTAAGATGAGGGCGGGGGAAGGGCACAGAAATTAAAGCAGATCAGGAGCAGGACCCAGATGCTGTGAAGGAAATGTTTAGCTGTTAGAATTCACTTAGTATTATTTATTTAAGTTAAATTAGACACAACGCTTGTTTTTAACATTAATGCTACAGTAAGAGTGGATGATTATTCTTAAATGCACATTTATCTGTCTGATTAAAAGTTTCAGTTACAAGTTTTGAGAATAGATTGTATTTTTTAAAAAACCTTCTGGTTACTGGCAAAGTAGTAAAAAAAAAAGCATATCTGATGAGGTTAATCTTTATCATTTCTGAACTAATTGAGAATAAAAGTGGAGAAGAGGGAAGGCTTTTCAGAATTGAAATAATGAATAGTAAAACTTACATAAACACACTTACATGTTTATAGATAAAATTGTTAGTAGTTTTAAAATTATTTGAGAATCATTTATCTTCATCATGATTATGTTAAAACTTCCAAGTCATTTTGTAAATGATCAAATGTTATGTTATTAAGTCATTATTTGGGGGTCATTAGTTTGTACACTCAGGAACACAATCTTCTGGGGGAGCCAACAGTGGGGGACTTCATCAACTATGGTCCTTGAACAGTGCTTCCATGAAGCATGAGAAGAATGATGAATTGAACATATTCACCCACCCCCCAAATACACACACGCAGTAATGTCTTCCCTCATTCTCTGCCTCCCTTTTTGCACAATTGCATTCCTGCTTTCTCTTCACACTGTATGACACTACCTCTTTTTTCTCTGATATAGTCACTCTATATTTACTCTTTTCTTTTGCAGAAAACATGGATGTTGTAGGAAAATCAGCCTGCTTTGTTTAAATATATTCTTGAAATTTAAGGGAAGCTTTCAGTTTAGACAAATATAAGATATAATTTCATGTACTGATGAGTGTTATGAAGGAAAAAAAGTAGAATATGAACTGACATCTTGGGGGATGATGGGAAAGAGAACCTATAATAAACAGTTAGTGTGTGAAAGTGATAAAGAGGAAGATGAGAGTAGTGAGGTCAAAGGAAGCAGCTCATTATTTTAGTTCTGTCATTGCTAAAGCAAATACCACACAGTGGGTTGGCTTAAATAATTGAAATTTACTGGCTCATGGTTTTAAGGCTTGGAGAAGTCCAAATCAAGGCATCATTAAGTCAATGCTTTCTCCCCAAAGACTGGTATTCTGGGTCTGGCTGTGGGTGATTCTTGATTGTTGGCTTCTCTTGTCACATGGCAATGCACATGGCGGCCTCTCCTGGCCTCTTCCTTCTCTTTTCAGATTCCCCAGCCTCTGGCTACTCACTCTGGCTTTTCTTCTACCTCTGACCTTGCCTGGAAGACAGTCAGTAATAGGATTAAGATACATCCTGGGCCACACCCTATATAAAGTAACTTCATGAAAGGTCCTGTTTACAGCAGTTCACACCCACAGGAATGGATTAAGTTTAAGAACATGGTTTTCTGGGGTACATAGCTCCAAACCACCATACTTAGGGGAGGCCTTAGATGCTTTGGTGAAGATTGTATTCCATAAATGAAATCTAGTAGTCCCAACTGGAGGCTCCAGTGCTAAGCCCCATGTCAGCAAAACCAAAATCTAAGTAAGTTTCTGTTTCCTGTAAACACCTGGCTTGCCCAAAAAACAGAATTTAAAATCAGCCAATCAATTATGGCTAACTCCCTATTATGCCAGTTAACTTCGTCATTGTTAACCAACCACGTGCAGTAACCAACTTGGGAAATGTAATTAACCAATGCCTTAACCAATGAAAATTTCCTCCCAATTACTCCCTTTTCCTGTCTATAAAAGCCCATTGCTCTCTTTGTTCACTTGAATTCCTTTCTTCCTTGTGGAGATTGGAATACCCCCTACTCATGAATTGATAGAACAAAACTCTCTAAGATCTAACCAAATGTTACTCATTTTTATTTTAACAGTTGCTGTGGTGACCATGTAGGGATACAAAGGAAACTGTGGATAACTCTGCAAATACCTGAACGACAGGTGTGGTGCCCTCTGGAACCCCTTGTGTTCACTGTCCTTGTTGTCTCCGCAGAGTCATTGGTGAGTTGCTCTTGGGTCTGAGCTCCTCTCTTTGTGTTTGAGCTTCTGATCTCACTGAGTTCCTGTCCAGGTGTTAACAGGCCAATTATTTTTGGCAAGAAGGTCCCTTATAAGGGCCTTGAGTCCTTACCCTCTGTTTTTTTTCCACAGCATTTGTTCACAGCTGTGTAGTCTGCAGCATTTCTGCTGATATTGTGGGATCCTCAAATTCTAAGAGCACTTCACTGGCTGACACCCCAGCACTTTTTATACTTAAGAGTTGTGGAGCACAAAGTTGTGCCTACTTAACTAAACGGCAGAACATCAATAAAGACAACTTAAAATTACAATGGCCCTTATGTTGAATTTTCAGCTGAATAAGATTACTCAACTTAGAAGTGCATTTGAAAAAAATGGGCTCCTGAATTAGGCTGAATGGGATGTCTAATTTAATTTTCACTCAGAATCTACTAAGAATTTTCAAAGTTCTGCAATAGCTTGTATAAACTAGTGAGTTTTGTATTTCTATGTTTTCTGTGTTTCTGTGTTTGTGTGACTGACATAGCTGAAAATTTTTAAGTTAAAGCTATAAGCTCTCTAATTGTGTCTGTTTATGTGTTTGATATATAATGTTTTCCTATGCTCAGGTGGTATTATCAAATTTACTTATAAAACTCCTTAAAAGGGCTATAATCAAATTGGCTTAAAGATAAATAAGTGGCTTATATATAAATTAATATTCCCAAAGTCCTGGTAATTAAAGAAACTAAACTTCTTATATTCCCAATGGAAAAAAAAAAGTACTTGCAGGAGTAAACCAAATGTTTAAAAAAATTCAAGTTCACATAATTGAGTTAAACCTTTGATAAACGGGACTAGTTTAATATTTTTAATTAAATAAAAACAGTTATGCCTTCTAAATTATCAATGTTAAGTACTAAACAACTACAATTTTATTCTAAATGGGCTTGATCTCCCTAAATTTATACAACTTTACTGATAAAATAAGCTAGCGTCATAAATCTTTAACATGATGAAAAATGTAAATTTGTATGTAACAAAATTGAGTTATTATTGTGACAAACTTTATTTTAAGAATAATTGTGTTTTATAGATCGTTTGTTGAAAGACAATTTCAAAGATCTTTTTAGTAATTTAAGGTATGCAAGTGTGTAAGGTATGCAGAATGTGCTTTATTAAGGAAAAAGAGAATAGTTTTGTCCTAAAGTAGAATGACTGTTTGTCCCAGTATAAGAAGCAAGAATGTGTAGGACAAAACCTGAATGGATATAAGGAATTGTGATAGGTTTATGGAAAAGGAATTTTATCTGTCATGGTCAAGGTTGGTTAAAACTGATAGGCTTATGAGACTTTTAAGAAACTTTTATCAGTCAATAGCCTCATGCAAACTAAAATTTAGTTTTCTTCTTGTTAAAGTTTTCTTGGATTATTGGTCTACCTTAGTAAGAGATTGTAAAAAAAAATTTTTAAACATTAAAAAATTTGCTTAGAAAGCAAAGATCCTATGTTTTATCAGAATAACATCCTTATTGATATTTATATTGACCTTATCCTTCTTTACTCTTTTAGCAAACAAATCTTCAGTTTTAAAAGAACTATGTTTGCTTGTTTTTTACAATCAAGCTTACTCCTATTTACCTTCAAAATCTTTCTTTCACTCTGGTTAAAGAGGGAACCAAATAATATTTCACAGTGACCCATTTTTCTATTTAACAAAATATGAAAATGTAACAAACTTTCACATTGTGCCTCCTCCAAATCAAATATTAAATAACATCTTATTGATCGCAAATTATCTTTAGGAATTTCCAGAAGGATTTGTTCTTTCACCTTGCAATTAGGTTTATTTAATATGTTATGAGTTACATGGAAAGTGTTGTCAAATTAAATAGGATTTTCTAACCTTTTGTTAGGTAAATTTATGTGGATGAAATGCTATTAATATAAACATTTCATAAATTGCGTAAAGTCCCAAGAGACTTGTCGATATCCTTATTGTCCATGAGATGTCCTAGTACTGATCTACCTGCTGATGTTAGTGTTATTGGTTATAATTTGTTATTCTTCAAATATGTTACATGTCACAGAAACAACCAAATTTACTTTCGCTTTCTAATGAACTTACATCAGAACTTCCACTTTTATAAAACAGTAATAAGTTAACCACAGTTAGTCTTTTGCCATCTATAGACAATTTTTATCCCTACAGGCCAGAGTGCTTCATCATCAACAAAAAAGGAATGTCTCCAACACACCACACCATGGTGGAACTTTTACTATACACTTATTGTTTATGTATGTTCATGTATGAATGATATACTTCAATAAAATTTTAAAAAGGCAATAGAATTACAGATAAGGGTTATGTGCAAGGTAAAATTACACAAGCATTTGTGCAAGGGAAAAAAGAGAAAGTACATTTCAGTTCAAGAAAAAAAATGAATAAATAAAAGGGCTGTCTCAAAGACCAATAGAAAAAACTATGATAGCTACTCTGGGGTAAAGGCTTCTAATGATATTGCTTAAATAGCTAAGACCATCTTACTGGGAAAAATCAAGTTTCCAGAATTCTAGCAAAGGAGCCAATAGGTCATAAGATTGCTAACACAAGATTGAGCAGAAGAGGATGAATCACCTAGGACTAGGTGAATTGATAAAGAATGATTATACTTTTGTTTAGATTATTGCTTATGTTTTGATGTTCTATTTTCTAGATACAAAAAAATGCTTCTACCTTAAGCTATCTATAAGTCATAAAACATTCATCTTTTCCTCCCTGCCTGGACTATCCAGAATTTGGAAACTCTTATTAAATATTCTTATTTTTAATGGCAAAATAATTACTTACATAGGTTCCAACAGATTATGTCCACCTTGCTAACAAGACATAATTGGAGATACTGGTTATATAAACAAAGCTTTGACTGGAATATCATGTTTAAGAATGATGATCACTGAATTAGAAACTAAGGTTAACTTTATGAAGTCAAAGCTTACAAAATTGTCTTGGAAAAACTGATCTTGTATCTAGCTCCAGAGTTCCCAGCTTTACAGGTCAGTAAAGAAAGTTATTTTCTGTACCACAGGTAAAATCTATTGTCAAGTTCTTGGCTTGGCTTCCTGGCCTTTAGAGGATTTTAAAAGTCCAATCATGTTGATGATATGCTTTCGTCATTTGTAACAAATGTTCCACACCAATGCAAGGTGCTCTTGGTGGTTGATATATGAGAATCCTGCATGTTATGCATGATTGTTCTGTACACTCACAACTTCTCTAATAATAAAAAAAGGAAAATAAGGATAATTTTACACTTTAAAAAATGTCCAATCAGAAGTTTCTTATAAAAGCTATCAGCAAAACGAGCTCAAAAGAGTCTATGGGGAAAATTACTATTTTTGCTGCCTCAGGCCAAATGAAACCAGCCTTATTTTATAATTAAGAATAATCTTTTTATTATCTTTGATCAAAAGAAGGGTGATCGTAAAGATTTTTTTTTATTTCAATGGAAAACTATAGCACACTCCTGTGAATTAGCAGATTCTGCTCCTATTAATTGTATGCATTAGTTTGCATTCCCTTTATAAACTGTAGATAACCACTTGGTTTTATTCCTACCTATAAATTAGACTGGGTCCTGTGATCTTTCATATATTATCTAACTGAAATGCCAGTCAGAAAGCTGACATAGTATCTTTTGTTTACCAGGCCTCAAACTGACAAAAGAGGATTTATCCCTCCAATCCCTGG
>PVKH010048121.1:0-10230 GCA_004027955.1 Chaetophractus vellerosus | reverse complement strand
AATAAAAAAAAAAAACATTACAATTACTCTTCCCTCTCCCTGCTCCCAAAGTGTTGAGTGACCCTGGTTCCACATAATTTTGCAATTTCTTACATTGCATATATCATAAGTCTATATCAGGATTCCAACAAGCCCATTCTAGTCCATAGTTTTTCCCCTAATCCCAAGGAGTCTGGAATGGTGATGTCCCCTCCACCACCAAGTGAGAGGGGGCTTATATCCCATGGATACAATGGAAGGGATTATCCTGCCTGCAGCTGCAGGCTCTCTGGATTCCCCTGCATAGCCGTCTTCCATTGTCAACTCCCAACTAGGTGTCCTGTTTGAGTCCATTGAGTTGTAGCATAGGAGTTGCAGGTCCACAGAGTTTCTGGACCTGGTTGCTATATGGTCAGCCTGTAGTCTCTGGTCTATAGAAGTACACCTAAAACTCTGGCATCAAATATAGGTTCGAATAGAAGAGTTATTTGGACAATGTGCAGTGAAGACATATGTTGGTCAGTTTCCATCACTCTCAGGAGCAAGAATTCCAAGTTAGGGCCCACTAGTAAGGCACCAAACTCTGGGATTATCTGCCCTTGTATAGGACCTGGATATCTCCAAAGCCCTCTGGGGGCCCTCTGTTTGGGGTGATTTCCATATTGGAAGTCAAGGAGGTCCTACTGGGATTTGCATAAGTGTTACCTCTGGGTTGACCTCCTGACTCACTTTGAAGACTCTTAACCCTATGAACTCTATTATCTTTACCATTTCCACCTTTTATTTGAAGCCATTTCCCAGTTTTACTGCCCATTGGCATTTGTTAATAATCCCTCATTGCCAGGGAGGCTCATCCCTGAGAGTCATGTCCCATGCTGGGAGGAAGGTAATGTATTCATATTCTGAGTTTGGCTTAGAGAGAGGCCACATTGAGCAACAAGGAGGTTCTCCAGAGGCAACTCTTAGGCATCCCTTATGACTAGGCTATTTCAATTTCAACAGCAATGACTCATAAGGGTAGTCATCAATAACAGGGTCCCATCAATGGATAATCCTCCTTTGCCAGTCACTGCCCCTGTACTCAGGGGGATGTTGTTACTTTTCTGGAGAATATGAGAGAGATCTCCAGGATGGGAGTTCAGTGTTCTCTCATTTAGTGATTAATACTTCACTGCATGACCATGTCCCATGATCCTTTGAACAGTTATGTATGACTTTTATGTATGGTCAGGTGGTCTTCCTCCCATGCACCCCCAACCTTGACAACCCCCCTCCAATGCTCCTCTCCCATCCATATTGTGACCCTTCTGTGATCCATAACCTCTTCACATGTGAAGTCATCACAGTAGCCAATTGTAATGAATAAGAAAATGAAATAATAATGGTATTTAAATGTAAGAGTTAAAATATAGGTGAACTTGTTAATACAAAATAATTTTAGAAAATTAAAAATTTAAATAAAAAATAGAAAAAGGAAAACAAGATTTTTTAAGTGATTGGGCTATTCAAAAAATGTAAAATAAATAAATAAATAAAAATAAAATACATATATATATAATATCTACATATTTATAATTTTTTTCCCTGAATTCCCAAATTGTGCATGGTAGGTATAATTTCTGGTGGCCAGTCTATTTCATGACACTTTCCTCTTATCACGCCCAGGCAGCCCTCCTTTAATCATTTAGTTTTCAAAGAAGCTTTGGTTCACAGCAGAGCCACAGACAAAATACAAGACATTCTTATATACTCAACCCCCTCCTCCATTTCTCCCCATACCGAAATCATTTTGCATGTGAATGGCAGCCCCAACATAACTGACAAAGAGATAGTGAAACATAATTCCTCAACATTGTCATTGGTCCACATCAAGGTCCCCATTTTAGATCGTACACTTTTGTAATTTTTGAAGCCTGTCATCTTGTCCCGTATCCATCACCACAAGGCAAAGGAAAAGAATTTCACAGGCAATCAAATGGCCTATATTCAATCAGCCATGTCCCTCCCCACCTCCCCTGGGTCCACAACACCCTCTGGCTCGACTCCCCAGATGACAGGATTCACAGATTCCCAACATAGAGTGTCCTGGCTCACCAGTTCTTCCCCCACTTTGGATCATCACTAACAACATCATTTAAATTCAAGGGTCAAAACATAGGAGAACTTAAAGAATAAAAAACAGTTAGAAAAAAAATTGTGAGACTAAAAATAGGAGAAATTAAATTAAATTAAATTAAATTAAAAAAAATATTTTTTTAAAAAAAGAAAGAAAACTAGACATTTCCAGGGGACTGCACTCTTCAAATTATGTGAAAAGAAAATAAAAGAAAAGGAAAAAATAAAATAAAATAAGAAAAAAAGAAAAAAAATAGAAAAAATTAATAAGAACTACATGTATACAAAAAAATTTTGCTGCTTTTACCCTGTCGGTGCTATTTCTGATGTCCAGTCTGTTTTGTGGCATCTTTCTTTTCTCACCCTCAAGCATCCTACCTTTTTACATTTGGTTTTCAAAAAAATTTTAGGTCACAGCGGAGTCACACACAGACTACCAGATAATCTCATGTATTCAACCTCCTCCTCCATTCCTCTCCTTACCAAAACCTTTTTGTATGTGGATGACAGCACCAACATAACTGACAGATAGTGAAATGTGTTTCCCCAACATTGTCACTGGTGCACATCAAGGTCGACATTTTAGTTTGTGTACTATTATAAATTTTGATGATTTTCACCTTGTCCCTTGCTCACCACTGGAAGACAATGGAAAACAATTGCATGGGCCACTAAGCCCCTCGTTCAATCTACCCCATCCCTCCCCACCACACCAGGACCCACAATGTCCCCTCGGCTTGACTCTCCAGATGACAGGATTCACAGATTCATGCCAATTAGTGACCTGGCTCACTGGTTCATCCTCCACAGGGAACCATCCCTACTCCCATGCCACCCCCCTGTCTATTTCTGAGTGAAAGAGATCTATAAAAATGGGGATCCCAAATCCTTCCCCCCACCAAGCAGGTTCTACCCACGCCGACTCACTACACCACTACAGAAAGAACATTCTTACACTTCCCTGAGGCCCCCATAAATACACCCCCTGAATGCACCCCAACACGCCACCCAAGCTGAGGCACCTCCTCTCCACTCTGTGACAAGAGTACTCACACCTCTTCAGTCTCCACCCCTTAGCCCCACATCCCAAGCATTCATCTGGACCCCCCTCCATCCCCGCAAGTATCCTGAGCTCTCCAACCTGCCCCTTCCAGTCCTCCCAGCCAGCAACTCTGCACCACAAAACCCAACCATATCGCCACCCACCTGTCCCCTTCCCATAACACACAGCCACGCTCTATCACCTCGACACAGATTATATCTCTATGGATGATGTCCCACTACTTTCTCTTCTCTTTCTCTTTCTTTTAAATCTATTTTTCAGAACCTTGTTCTCAGGGACTGCCCAAATTCACTTATTCATATCAGTGAGGTCATGTACAGCTCATCCTTCAATGCCTGACTTGCTTCGCTCAAAATGAGGTCTTCAAGATTCATCCATGTTATCCCATGTGTTAGCTCTTTGTTCCTTCTAACTGCTGAGTAGTATTCCATTCTATGTATGTACCACATTTTGTTTATCCATTCTTCTGCTGTCAGGCACCTGGGTTGATTCCAACTTTTAGCAATTGTGAGCAATGCTGCTATGAACATATATCTGTTCATGTCTTTGCTTTCAATTCTTCTGGGTATATACCCAGCAGTGGTATTACTGGGTCATATGGAAGATCTATATTTAGTTTTTTGAGGAAGCACCATATTGTCCTCCACAGTGGCTGTACCAATCCACAATCCCAAGAGCAGTGGTGGCTGGTACACATTCCTACACAACCACTCCAGCATTTATAGTCTGCAGTTTTTTAATAGTCAGCATTCTGATGGGTGTAAGATGGTATCTCATTGTAGTTTTGATTTGGATTTCTCTTATAGCTAGAGATGCCGAGCAATTTTCATGTTCATTTTAGCCATTTGTATTTCTTCCTTGGAGAAGTGTCTTTTCAGGCCACTTGCACATTTTTTAAATGGGTTGTTAGTTTTTTTTATTTTCAAGGTGTAGGATTTATGTATATATGCAAGATATGAGGCTCCTATCAGATATATGGTTGCCAAATATTTTCTCCCATTGGGTAGGCTGCCTTTTTATTTTCCTGATAACATCCTTTGAGGTGCAAAATGTTTTAATTTTGAGGAGATCCCATTTATCTATTTTTCCTTTTGCTGCTCGTGCTTTGGGTGTGAAGTCCATAAAACCATTTCTATTACAAGGTCCTGTAGTTGTTTCCCTACATTATCCTCCAAGGTTTTTATGGTCTTGGCTGTTATGTTTAGATCCTTGATCCACCTTGAGTTAATTTTCATGTAGGGTGTGATATGGTATTCCTCTCTCTGTTTCTTGCATATGGATATCCATATCTCCATACACTACTTGTTGAAGAGGCCATTCTCTCCCCACTGAGTGGGCTTGGTGGCCTTGTCAAATATCACGTGATGGCACATGCGAGGATCTGTATCAGAACCCTCAATTGGTTCCACTGGTCAATGTGTCTATCCTTGTGCCAATACCATGCAGTTTTCACCACTGTAGCTTTGTAGTATGTTTTGAAGTCAGGTACTGTGATACCTCCAACTTCATTTTTCTTTTTCATTACATCTTTGGCAATTCAGGGCTTCTTAGCTTTCCAAATAAATTTTGTAGTTAGTTTTTCCAATTCCTTAAAAAATGCAGTGTTATTTTTTGGGGATTGCATTAAATCTGTAAATTAGCTTTGGGAGGATAGACATCTGGATGATAATTAGTCTTCCTATCTATGAACAGGGAATATTGTTCCATTTATTAAAGTCTTCTTTGATTTCCTTCAACAATGTTGCATAGTTTTCTGCATATAAGTCCTTTACATCTTTAGTGAAATTTATTCCTAGGTATTTGATTCTTTTACTATTGTAAATGGTATTTTTTTCTTGATTTCCTCCTCAGATTGTTCATTGTTAGTGTACAGAAATGCTACTGATTTTTCAGCATTGACTTTATAGCCTGCAATGTCAATGAACTCCTTTATAAGATTTAGCAGCTTAGTTGTAGTTTTCTCGGGATTTTCTAAGTATAGGATCATATCATCTGCAAATACTAAAACTTTTATGTCTTCCTTTCCAATTTGGATGCCTTTTATATCTTTTTCTTGCCTCAGTGCTCAAGCAAGTACTTCTAGGACAATGTTAAATAAGAGCAGTGATAGTGGGCATCCTTGTCTTGTTCTTGATCTCAGTGGGAAGGCCTTTAGGATTTCCCCACTGAAGATGATGTTAGCTTTGGGTTTTTCATAAATTGCTTTTATCATCTTCAGGAAGTTTCCTTCTATTCCTATCTTTTGCAGTGTTTTTTATCATGAAAGGGTGTTGTATTTTGTCAAATGCTTTTTCTGCATCTATGGAGATGACCATGTGATTTTTTTCTATCAGTTTGTTTATGTGGTGTATTACATTGATTGATTTTCTTCTGCTGTACTATCCTTGCATATCTGGGATAAAACCCCCATGGTCATGGTGTATAATGATTTTGATATGATGTTGGATGCGATTAGCAAGTATTTTGTTGAGGATTTTGCGTCTAGGTTTATTAGAGAGATTGCTCTGTAATTTTCCTTTCTTTTGGTGTCATTATTTGGCTTTGGAATTAGGGTAATGTTGGCATCATAGAATGAATTATGGAGCGTTCCTTCTATTTCTACTTTTTGGAAGAGTTTAAGGAGGATTGTTGTGAGTTCTTTTCTGAAAGTTTGTACAATTCAGTTGTGAAGCCATCTGGACCTGGGCTCTTCTTTGTTGGGAGGTTTTTGAAGAGTGAATCTATCTCTTTACTTGTAATTGTCCTGTTGAGTTCATCGATTTGTTGTTTCGTTAGTGTGGGCTGCTTGTGCGTTTCTAGGAATTTGTCCATTTCCTCTAAATTATTATTCTTGTTGGCATATAATTTTTCAAAGTGTCCTCTTATGGTATTCTTTATATCAGTGGGTCATAGTGATCTCCTTTTCTTCATTCCTTATTTTATGTATTTGCATTTGTTCTCTCTTTTTCTTTGTTAGTCTGGCTAAGGGTTTATCAATTTTATTGATCTTCTCAAAGAACCAGCTTCTGGTTTTATTTATTTCTTCTAATGCTTTCATGTTTTCTATTTCATTTAGCTCTGCTTTGATCTTGGTTATTTCTTTTTTTCTGCTTCCTTTAGGATTAGTTTGTTGTTGTTTTTCCAATTCTTTCAGCTGTGCAGTTAATTCTTCAATTTTAGCTCTTTCCTCTTTTTTAATATATGCATTTAGAGCTATAAATTTTCCTCTCAGTACAGCTTTGTCCACATCCCATAGGTTTTGATATGTTGTGTTGTCATTTTTCATTTTATTTGAGGTAGTTACTGATTTCCTTTGAGATTTCCTCTTTGACCCACTGTTTTTCCATGAGTGTGTTGTTTAATTTCCATATCTTCATACTTAATCTTGTTCTCTGGCCCTTAGTGATTTTCAATTTCATGCCATTTTGGTCAGAGAAGTTGCTTTGTAAAATCTCAATCATTCTCAACTCATTAGAGTTGTTCTATGGCCTAGCATGTGGTCTATCTTGGAGTATGAGCCATGTGCGCTCGAGAAGAATGTATATTCTGCTGTATTAGGATGTAGCATTCTGTATATATCTATTAGGACCAGATCTTCTAATGTATTATTCAGGTTCTTTGTTTCTTTACTGATTCTCTGGTTAGATGTTCTGTCTAATGGTGATAATGGTGTATTGAAGTCCTCCCCTATAATTGTGGAAGCATTTATTTCTCCACTTAGTTTTTGCAGTGTTTGCCTCACATATTTGGAGACACCCTGATTTGGTGCATAAATATTTATGATTGTTCTTTCTTCTAAATGATTACCCCTTTTACTAATATATAGTGTCCATCTTTGTCTGATATGATTGTTTGGCATTTAAAGTGTAGTTTGTCTGATATTAGAATAGCTACTCCTGCCCTTTTTTGGTTATTATTTGCTTGTAAAATTGTTTTCCAGCCATTTACTTTCAGCCTCCTTGAGTCCCTGGGCCTAAGGTGGGTATCTTGTAAACAACATATAGATGGATCATATTTCTTTATCCATTCTGCCAATCTATGTCTCTTGACTGGAGAGTTTAATCCTTTAACATTCATTGTTACTATTCTCAATGAATTTTTACATCTGCCATATTTTCTTTCAATTTAGGTATGTCCTATGTTGTTTTTGTTTCTATTTGAGTCATTATTGTTGTTGCTACACTCTCCTCCAACTCTCTCTCTCCTGTTTTTTCCATTCATCCTTTAGAGGTCCTTTTAGTATTTCTTGAATTGCAGGTTTCTTGTTGGCATATTTCTTTAATTTCTGTTTATCTGTGAATATTTTGAACTCTCCATCATTTATGAATGCCAGCTTTGCTGGATAGAGAATTCGTGGTTGGAATTTTTTTTCTTTCAGTGTCTTGACTATTTCATACCAGTGTCTTCTTGCCTCCATGATTTCAGCTGAGAAGTCAGCATTTAATCTTATTATGCTTCCTTTGTATGTGATGGTTCTCTTTTCTCTTGCTGCCTTGAGTATTTTCTCTTTGTCTGGAGCATTAGACATTTTGACAAGCATGTGTCTTGGTCTTGGCCTGTTGGGATTTATACTATTTGGGGGTCGCTGGGCTTCCTGGATATGTACATCCATCTCCCTCATTAGATTTGGGAAGGTTTCAGCCATTATTTCCTTCAAAACTCCTTCTGTTCCTTTTACCTTCTCTTCTCCTTCTGGGATGCCTAAATGTGTATGTTTGTGCATTTGGTGTTGTCAGTTAACTCCCTAATTCCCTGTTGTATTTTTTCTACCTTTTTATCTTTCTTTTCTACTATCTGTTTGATTTCAGATGTACTGTCTTCCAAATCACTAATCCTTTCTTCTGATTGTTCAAATCTGCTGTTATGTGAATCCGTCGTCTTTTTGATTTCTTGGATTGTGCTATTCTTCGGCCTCATATCTGTTATCTTTTTATGTATGTTTACAATTTCTTCAGTATGTGCTCCCAGTGTCTTCTTAATATCCTTAATCTCTTCCTTGATTTCCAGAAGGTGGTCCATGATTAGTTTTGTTTTGCTTCTCCTCCTGATTTTTGGTTTGTTCTTTGGAGTGATCCATGTCTTCCATTTCCTCAGTATGGCTTGTAATTTTTTGTTGCCCTCTGGTCATCATTTTAACTTGATGGGTTAGTTCAGTTGATCAGCTTCTTTCTTTGCTCTAAGTTTTATTTAGCTTATATTCTGTGTGTGTTAAGATTTCTTGTTGATTCTTTCTTCCCCTTGTTGTATTTCCTTGCTTTTTTTCTATGTTCCTTTGAAGGAAGAAGATTAGGGCCAGAGCATTCAAAAGGGGTGAAAAAGTAGTAGGTATAATAATAGAATTGATAAGTGTTGGAAGAGGGGCCTTATTAGATTCAGCGGATTGAATATTTAATCTATGTAGGCAGTGTAGAGTGATAGGGGAAAAATTGGAGTGCCAACTCCAAATAGAAAAAACTGTATAGAGAGAGTAGTTTATATGACCAAAATGATGAGAGATAGAACTAATAACCAATAGGCTGAAAGAAAAAAGCTAGTATAAAATGAAAGAAAGAAGAGAGAGAGGAATAGCCAAGATAGAATTAACAAGGGTGAGATTGGGAGCAAATGAAAAAAGGTGGAAAATATGAGCCAGAACAGAAAGCTGAAGGTAGAAAGATGAAGGAAGGAGAAGAGATAGTGTTGGTAAACACAATCACTATACACAGAGGATGAAAAATCTTTAGCTTCTCTCTTTGCTCTAGAGTTTTATCTAGCTTGTAATTTTGTGTGTGTGTTAAGATTTCTTCTTGATCCTTTCTTCCCCTTGCTGTATTTTTATGACCCTTTCTGTGTTCCTTTGAAGGAAGAAGATTAGGGTGAGAGCATTCAAAAGGGGTGAAGAAGGAGAAGGGATAATAATAGTACTGATAAAAGTTGATTGAGGGGCCTTATTAGATTTAGCAAATTGAATATTTAACTCATGTAGGCAACACAGAGTGATATGGGAAAAATTCGAGTGTCTACACCAAATAGAGAGAAAAAATATATATATAGAGAGAGTATTTTATATGACCAGAATGATGTGAGAGAGAACTAATAATCAATAGTTTGAAAGGAAAAAGCTAGTATAAATGGAAAGAGTTAAAAGAGAACAGAATAGCCAAGATTGAAGTTAACAAGGGTGAAATTTGGAGTAAATGAAAAAAGGTGGAAAATAAGAACCACGATAGAAAATTGAAGGTAGAAAGATGAAGGAAGGAGAGGAGATAGTGTTGGTAAACACAGTCACTATACACAGAGGATGGAAAGTCAAGGATAAAGAAGGCCAGCAAAGAAGAAAAAAGCTATTAGCACCTAATTAAAAAGCAAACAAACAAACAAAGAAAACACAAAAAACAAAAAACAAACAAACAAACAAAAAACAAAACAAAGGTAAACCACGTTCCTTTTGGGGACTTGTGGAGCCTCTCAGCCTGTGTTCATTAGTCAGTTGCCTTGCAGCCTTCTCTCTGCAGGCTTTGAGGCAGAATTTAGCAATTAAAGCAGGTCTATATGTTTCTATTTATTTTTTGATGTAATTAGGGACCTTAATGAACTCCTCTTCTAGACCACCCCCTCCTGTGAGTGGACCCGAAATTGGTTTGTGGAAAGTTGTCTATTATTTCCCTCTGTCTATCTTCCTTGGGTGAGCTGTGTTACTCTGCCTGGAACCTTTAATAGGCTGGAACTTACCTTTGCTGGCCCTTGCATCTGCACCCCCCGGTAAGCAGTAATGAGCACTATTTTCTGCAGGCTGATTTTTTCTTTGTAAACTACTTGTGGGTTCTGGCAACCAAACCCACAGAAACCCTCTCCACCCCTGTTAGACCCTCCCACTCTCATGGCCCACCACCCCCCTCACAGGTTCACTGGTGAGGCCTTGAACCTCCCTGTCCCCTCTCCTGGGGATGGAAACCCACCCCCTGAGTTCCCCACTGGGATGAAAAGATCCCATGATTTTATACTGTACAGCTCAACTCACACTCCAGCCACCTTCAGAACAATGGAGCCAATATTCCTGTGCCCCAAGCTCCCCGCAAAGGCCACGCTTCTCCATTCCTGGTCCCAATCAGCTG
>PVKH010048120.1:0-10239 GCA_004027955.1 Chaetophractus vellerosus | reverse complement strand
GCTCTCTCCCCCCCCCCCTCTCTCTCTCTCTCTCTCTTTCTCTTTGTCCCTGTGTACTGTTTTGTATGCAGCTCTACTTAGTGGCCTGTGTTCCACCCTGGATCTCTGTGGACTTGGTTCCCTTGTCACAATATATGTGGAGTCCTAACTTTCTGCTGTATGCACCTCTACAGTCTGTGTCTCCAGTGGGAAGTGGAAGGGACCTGGGATCCTGTCTCTAAGCAATTCCCAAGCTGTGCGGCACTGAGTGGGGCTGGAATGGAGGGAAGAGAACTGGTGGTTTCGGATGGAAATTTCCTACCTGATATTTTTCTTTTTCTTTGATTCAGCATTTGTGGCTTCCTTCTCCATTCTCTACCATCCTCCAGAGTTCTCAGCAAGTGGGATCTGCCCTTTTATTTGACTCTGTGGTGAGGTTTTTTCCCAAGGAATGCCTTATATCCCCATGTTGATGACATCACTCAGGGCTTATTCTTTAACATTGTATTTGGATGAGATTATAGATCCCATCAATGTTTCCTGGTTACATCAATTTCTCCTGTAATTTTACTGGTAATTGACTTTGCTCAGTTGGAAGCTGGATTATGTTAAATAGCTAATATGCTGTACATTGGAAACATATCACCAAAAAGTAATGTGCCTTAAGTTGTAAGGTTTTCAATAACTCAGAACTTTCCTGACTTCTTTTAATCCTGTGATCTCCAAGATGTTTGCATTTTTGCACAGTTTAGTTAACTTTATTGAGTTATAATTTAGATACAATGAAAGTTACCAACTTTAATTGTTCTGTTATTTGAATTTTAATAAATACATAGTCATGTAACCACCACCACAATTATGTTAATGAACAGTTCCAACACCCCAAAATGTTGTTTCATATACATTTGCAACAAATCTTCTCCCCTCACTTCAGATTTCTAATTTGTTTTCATTATAATTTAGCCTTTTCTAGAATTTCCTATAGGCAGAATTTATAATTTTGTAGTCTTTTGTATTTGGTATATTTCATTTCACCTACTGCTTGTGAGATTGGTCCATGTTGCTGTATGTACCAGTAGTTTGTTCTTTTTAGGGCTTAATAGTAGTTCATTGAATTAATATATCACAATTTATTTATGTGTTTACAAAGCTGATGGGCATTTGGGCTTGTTTCTGGGTTTTGGCTCTTGTAAATAAAGCTGATATGAGCATTGAATAAACATATTTGTTTGAGCATATACTTTAGTTTCTCTTGGATAACACTCAGGGATAGATTACCAAGTCACATGGTAAGTATATTTTTAACTTTATAAGATACAATTAAACTGTTTACAGTGGACATTAGCATTTTGCATTCCCACTAGCAATGTCTGAATATCTAGTTGCTCCATATTTTCACCAAAATTTCCCAAACTTATCTATAGATCCAATGTAATCTTAATCAAAATCAGAGCAGGCTTTTTAAAAATAAAAATTGGACAAGCCAATTTTATAATTTATATGGTAATGCAAAAGAACTATGATAGACAACTTTGAAAATAAACAAAATGGAGAGACAACACTACCTGATTTCAAAGACTATAAAGCTTCACTAATCAAGGCATTATTTCATTCATGTTAAGATCACTGATATAAAGGCTCAATGGAACCAGATACAGAATCCAGAAATATACCCACAAATATATGGCCAATTGATTTTTGACAACTATTGCAAGTCAGTTAAATGAGGGTAAACTTTCGAACAAATGATTCTGGATGACATTGATAGTCATGACAAAACAAATGAATCATAATCCTTATCTCACACACAAAAAAATAGTTCACAGGGGGCCGGCTGTAGCCCAGTGGATAGGGCGCCGATTCACTACATGGGAGGCCCCAGGTTCTGTTCCGGGGACCTCTCCAAAGCGGGCAACTGCCTTGAGAGGGCAAAGCCGACATGGGCGGGGCAGAGTCTCCACAGGCAGGACAAGCCATCCGGGAACGGAGCGGAGCCACCGCCCGGGAATGTAGCAGAGACCGCCCGCCCGTGAACAGAACAGAACAGAGCCACCCACAATCGGGGCAGGACGCCTGCACGGTGGGCTGACTCAGTGCATTGCCGCAACGGGGGGAGACAAAAAGCAGACACAGAAGAATGCAAAAAGATGAACACAGCAAGAGCAAGCATAAAAGGGGGGGGGGGATATGTAACAAAAAAAAAATAGTTCACAATGTATCATATACAGAAACGTAAGGATTAAAACTCTAAAACTTTTTGAACAAAACAGGGGAAAATCATAATGACCTTGGATTTGGCAAAGATTTCCTAAATGTGACACCCACAAAGCAAAACTACTTAAAAAATTAATAAATTGGACTTCATCAAAATTTAAAATGTTGTTCAAAAGACACCATTACAAAAAATATAAAAGCAAGCTACCAATTGGAAAAAAATATTTCCAAAACCTATATCCAATGAAGGGCATGTATATAGAATATATAAATAACTCTTACAACTCAATAATAAGAATATAAACAGCCAAATGTAAAAATGTCTGAAAAATGTATTAATAAATACATTAGCTACCAAAGAAGATATATATTTGGCAAAGAATCACTTGAAAAGATGTGCAATATCATCGGTTAGTAGGGAAGTGTACACATTAAAACCAGTATACAACTAATAAAATGGCTAAAGTTAAAAATTAACGATACCAAGAGTTGGAGCAAGCAGATTTGGAGAAACTGGAAGCTCTCATACACTGCTGGCAGGAATAAAAAATGGTTCAGTCCCTTTGGAAAGCACTTTGGTAATTTTTTAAATAAGCATAAACCTACTTTATGACCCAAGGGTTTTACACAGGAGAAATAAAAGTAATCACCCATAAACAAAAATTTTGTACACACATTTTCATAGCCGTTTTATTTATAAAAGTCAAGAAACCATAAATAACACAAATGTCCAACAGGTGAATGGATAAAAAAAAATGTGTTGCAACCATACAATGAAATATTATTCAACAATAAAAGAAGGATGAACTATTAATAATAGTGATTATATTGAAACAACATGGGTCAATCTCCAAATAATCAGGGAGTATTAAAAAGTCAAATAAAAGAGGTCCTGTTTTATACAGAACATTTATATGAAGACCTAGAAAAACTAAGCCAAACTATAGTAGCAGATCAGTAATGGCCTGGGAATGATGTGGGGGATGGAGAGTAAGGAGGGATTACCAATGAGTATAAGGAAACTTTTGACGATGATGGATATCTTCATTATCTTGATTGTGTTGATATCAAAATGTATCAAATTTTATTCTTTAAATATGTGCAGTTTATATTCAATTATATCTCAATAAAGCTATAATATTTTTCTTTTAATCAGTTCATTTTGACATTGTCTTGACTTCTAGTAATATGAAAATGTATAGCACATTAATATGCATTGTTAAAACCTCCCTATTAAATTCTCTAGAGAGCCTGAAATTTCTTTCCAGAGTTTTTATTGTTACTGTTATTTGCTGTTTTTCCGCTTTGTTTTGTTTTAAAGAACAGAAAACACAGTTAAATTAAATGTCTCCTTAATGAATTTTTATCTTAATTTTGTAAGTTAGATTAAGTATTTGGGCAAGAATTTTTACCCTTTTGAACTTGGGTATATGAATTTGATCTGAGTTTATACTGAAAAATTAAACACATAAACAAATGCATTGATTGTTTGACAAAACAAACATATAGGTCTGCTTGATTACAGGATTCTATTCTTGGATAGAGGACTCAAAGCAAAAGTATGAGTCTTCCTGTGTTTCTAAAATTGGTGAGAACTAGAAGGCAGAACACATCACCTTTCTTACCAGACGGTAGACTATCCACTTGGCATTTTGCCTGGAAAGTTGCAAACTCAATTAAATGCACATATGGCCCACAGCAGTAAGCATTCATCTTTGCCAAGACTCATTCCTCTATGGTTTTTCCAAACCATGGTGATGCAATAAATCTTTTCCATAGAGTGAATTGTATCTGTTTATTTAATAATTTCAGATTGCACATTACAATCTCTACCACAAAAGTAATCATGGAAATACACCAAGTAGAATATCAGTTCAAATCACACAAGTATGTTTTTCCTATAGAGGTGCACTTTATTTAGGAAATAAGGTTTGGAGATATCTAGCCTTAATAAAAGATAGTGGTAGAATTAATAAATCTCCTGAAGCAGCTGCTCTCCTTTGAAATAATGAGCATATGGTTTCATCATATTTTATTGATTTGATCCCCTTCAGCTAAAGAAATATTTCAGTGGAATGCAAACAACTTTCACAATTTCTGCGCTTTTCTCAAACCCTTTTTTTTCTTGGCTAAACAGAAAAATGATGAGCATACAAATGAAGAGGCCAAAGGCAGTATTGGATTTCTTAACCAAGATTATACAAAAGGGAAAGTAGGGTCCATGAAATATCCTTATTTCTGAGCTGTCTATCTAAATACTTTCTAGATTTTAACAATAAAACAGGAAGGACTATTAAGCTAACGGTACAAAAGAGTTTTCATGTCTTGCAGGATGTACACTCTAGGAAGGCAGAAAGGGTCTAGCATTTTTGCTAAGTGTGACCATTGTTGATTCAAGTAAGTTAGTGTCAAAGTAAAGTAAGGCAACCTGAAGGGCTGAGCTGAGGTTCAATTAGATGGATGAGAGTCGGGGCCCATTAGAAAAATTACAAAAACCCAGAAAGGATGGAAAGAGGTTGGATAGATAACATTGAAAAAAAGGTTGTGATAATGAACCCATGATTGGATATGAAGCAGTAAAATGAGCGGAAAAAGAATTAGGCAACACCAGAGGCAATAGACAGATAATTTCCAAAGGAGATGAACTGAGCTATTTTATATTTCCTGAAAAATTTTGTGTTTTAATTACCACCTTGTCAATAGTCTCTTCTCAGAAGACTGCCCTCTTAGAGTTATATAATTTCATGGAGCAAAACTATTTTTTCTGTTAGAATTTCTCTCATTCTGCTGTGGGAAGGCATGCTATTTCTTTATAAAGAACACAAGTATATGTGTTCCAACAATTAGATTGTTGATTAAAATGCATTATTTTAGGGCCCAATCCTTAGAGAAAGATATTCAGTAGATGTGGGTTTAGGCTAAGAATATGCATTTTAATGAGCCCCCCAAGAAGTTCTAGACTGAGAAGAATTCTTCTCTTCTGTGTGGTCCTCCAGGCTTGAGCTGAGTTCTATACGAGGCCATTTGTGGCTCTGACATGGTTTAATTACCAATAAAAGAACCACCTCCATGAACTCTATGCCGAAAGAAGCAATGGATTCAGCCTAATTTATTTGTTTTTTCTCATGAGATATGGCAATGAAGGAAATAGTAGGAATATGTTTAAAGAGATAAAATAGGGTACTGTTAAATGTATTGTGTTCTTCAGTCATTATCTTCTGTTAACCACAGTTAATCAGGTGTGTTTGCAAGGTTTCTCTAGAGTTTTCTTTAAAATGCCACGGTATCCCATGAATCACCAAGAGGAATGATTACAGAGTTGCATTTCTGAAAAAATCAGACCATAGGAGCCTCTTTTAGGAGAAGTCCCCATTAATATTCTTTTGTAGTTAATATTCTATAGAATACAGTATGGGAAATACTGATTTACAGACTAAAACCAGTGCACATTTTTCAAATATATGGCAATAATGAAGAAGAGATTGTTCAGGGGTATGTGCCCAGCATTTTTGCTAATTTTCAGCAGAAGCTGAACTCAGGAAGCTGTCAAGCTCAACCAGACACAAAGTGGCCAAGAGGAACCACAGGAAAAGTTTCTAAACCATGGTTCTAGGTGCCAACACGGTAGAGAAAGACTGGGTTGTAGTTGTGTAAAAATTGATGGTTGGCAATGAGCTGTCTAAGAAACAATGATAATGACCAAGATATTGAAGCTGCCTAGGAGGAGCTTCACAAGCAGGGCTGGATGGAAATGCAAGAAATCATGAAGAAACAAGTCATCTTTAGACAAGCTGGGGCAAAAATGCTGAGGCATATAGGGGAAGTGAAGTCCAGGAATAGAAACAAGTTAGAAAGTGTGTGGCCTGAGACCACATCATAGAATGAACAAGATAGAGTTTTACATGTCATACATGACTCTCGTAAATAAGGAATTAGAGTACCCATCCTTTACTCAAATTCTTTGAGGTGATTTGTTCCCTTGCTCCTTAAAGAGAACACATTAGACTCTAAAAATTTAAACTCCCATTTTTTGAGTACATATTATATTCCAAATCCATGCTAAGCACTCTTCTCTATTATCTTTATAAAATATTATCTAATATCATATTCACATAAAATCCTAACAACATAATATATTTGATAATTTATTTGATATTATATTAACTAATGCCAGCCTCACAACCACCTTATGAAGTAAAAGCAAAGCAACTTTCCAAGGACAAGCTCCTCCAAACTAGGAAAGTGGAGGAGACTTTATTTATTGTTGTTTTATTTATCATTGTTTATTTATGGCCACTTTATTTAGTATTTCTTTTTTTGTTTTCATTTCTGATCTTTTGGGGTAAATAGTTTGACTTAAATAGGTGCATCTACCCTGCCTTAGAAATATAGTATTGTCCTGACTCTCTTAAAAAGTAATGATAAATTATAATAGTGACAGAGAAAAATATTTATCAGCTAGTTTGTATGCTATTAGCCAACAATGATACCACAATATCTTAACTACCCTTGTTCACTTGCTGTTTTTATATCTCAAAAAATTAACTGATTATTAATAATATAAATCAACTATGATTCTGGTCTGGAAGCAAGGATTTTAGACAATGAACTGTATAACAGATACTTTAAATTATACTTGCTTTTCCTTGTTACAGTTAAAAGGGGCAGTATACTTCATGTGAAGGGTGTGAAATGACAATTATTATAAGAGGTGTGTCCAAGGCTTAGAAAAATTTCCCCGTAATATACACTGCCATTGTCATATTTTGTATTTGTACAGGCCGGGTTCTTCCCTTCACAGTTCATGGAAAAAAATTTTTTTCTATTGAGTTAGGAAAAAAGTCTTTGATCATACCCCATGGCTGTTTGGTACTAATACATTATCCAAATCATGGCCCCAGATGGCCTGACCTCAACATTTTAGATCAAGAGATTTTCTTGCCACCACAATTGAGCATAGCTACTGTTTTCATTGACTTTTAAGCCTGAGAACTCCATCAGGTCAACATTATTCTTTCCCCTGTGTATTTAGGTACAGATACTGGCAGAAGGAAACTCATGCAAGTGTTACAATCAAAGCAAGTCACTTACAGAATTAAACTTTGAACTTAGGGCATCTGAGATACTGGTTTACCAATGGACCAAATAAAGTAAAGCGCATTTATGTTCTAAACAACTTGATTTTTTTAAAAAACAAAGTATTTTATATTAATAATAATACAGGGACAGAAAGCAAATTGTCAGAATATTATGAAGTATTAATTCTTTATATATTATTATACATAGTACTGTCATTTTTCTGATATGGTTTCAAAATTTATTTTTTGAAGAATTAGAAAACAGAACATTTATACCATACTGACTTTGGGGGACAGAAAAAAGAAAAAGGAATCAAGATCAGGATGTAGCACTTATATCATCTGCACTAATCTCTTGATTTCTAATTTCCTCATTTAATATTGAACCCTTATTATGGCAGTAGGTCTTAATATATCTGTATTTTCAGGACTTAAAATCACCAAGAAAATCAAGATTATCTTACTTAAAATTTTATATATTAATATGTGTAACACAACCAATGTCACAATTTAGTGATGTCATTCTGATGTTGTAGCAGAGGGATGATCTCTCTCACTGATATTCAAATGGACTAAAACAGATAAAGGTAGCATCTCATGATATATACACATTATATACATAATAAACACATGCATACATACACACATATATATATATATGTAACATTCTGGTACAGACTATCCTTAACCAGATTTAATTTCCCCAAATTAGTAGTTTCATAAATGTGCAGTGAACAGAAATGATAATTCTGTGTAATTTAATAAAAATAATAATTATGAAATCAATCATATTCTTCTTTCTTCAGAAAATACTATAACACATTTTGGCCCTGAGAGTACCTGGCTTTATGTAAATACATATTTAGGCAGTTAGCTCAAATCTAAAGGGAATACATAGATGCAGCAGTGACAATGAGAAAAAAAATGAAGTAAATCCATTTGCATGTTAATTTTAGTTTTCAATATCTAGAAAATTATTTCATATTTTTAAAAAATCAATTATTTAAGATGTTCACATTATAAGGAAAAGTAGTCTCTACTGAAACACAGAAGAAATGGAAGATCAGTTTCTTATATTTAATATATTTTGTTTATAAAGTATTTTTATATATAATATCTAATTCTCTAAGTTCTTGTGCCATACAATGCCTAAAACTTTTGCACATGGCAGTGTTCTTCACTCACAAAGAGCCACCCAACTTGTAAAGGATGCGGTCTTAAAAAATTTCTCTTTGTGACCAATTCTCTTCCTTCATCCAATACCTCTGATCTCTGAATAATCTTTTCAGAAAGAGACCTGATGAAGAAATTTTTAGTAAAGTAGGATGACCTCTAGCCTATATTTAAAATTTTCTAGGAATATGTGATGAAAATGTCAAAATGGTTGCACAAAAATTGACACTGTATTTCTGAAAATTCAAAACTGCGATAAGCCTGATGGGAGTGATTAAGGAGGAAGAGCCTTTCCCTGGATCTTTCAACTCCCACCCCATCAGAAAAGGTGATTGGAATGTACAGAGGCAACATGGCAGTAAAGAGCATATGTTTTGGGAACCAGAGAGATTCAAGTTCGAACTCAGACAATTTCTTAATCTCTTCAGGTCTTACTTTTTTTATTGCCAAAATGAGATTTATGAACCTTACTTCTATAGCTTGTTGTGAGGATTAGAAATAATATATGTAAAACATCTAGAGTCTAAGAGAAAAGTAATAGATAATAGGTATATGTACAATGAATAAAAGATAAAGTATTTGAAGAAATCTTAAATAATACCTGGTTTTCGATTATTCATGGCTCTAGAAACATGCTCAATTTGCATTGAAAATGGTCCCACCATTTGGCTTATTGTTTTCCCCTTTTAAACTAAAAATGCCAGGTGATGTTGCAAATAGGATTAGTAAGCATTAGAATCAGGAGAAATTGAAAGAAGAAAACTTGGCAATCAAATGCCTGAAATATTCAATCCACAAAGTGAAGGATCTAGAATAATGGTAGAATTTCACCTTAAAAATAAGAGAACTTGTTCAAATTTAGATCATATGTTCACTATGTTTTCATGTGCTCTTCTTTATAGTTTTTAACAACTCTAACAGTGGTGGGAATAATGCTTCACATTTTAGAAGAGGAAAGAAGAAGCTATTGATTGACTTCTAATTATTTTTATTAAATTTGACTCGGATATTTCACTAATGATAGACATTTGTATATTACTTTTTATTTTATGAAGCATATTGCATAAATAATCTTATTTAATCCTTTCATTTAGTTCATGAGATTTCATCAGCTGAGCTGTTCCTTGTCCTGTAGCTGGTGAATGCAGGATACTCTCTTTAAAGGGACTGGTGCAATCAATCTATCATGTCCATATCCCAGTTTTCATCAATCAACACTTGGAGCATAAGCTGCTACCTCCTCTACTCATTTTCCCCTTTTCTGCGCTATAGTTCCTAAAAGCTATTTCTTCATTGCCCTGACCCAGACCCCTAAACTCAGAAGCCTCAAAATGTGTCCCATAGAAATCTCAAATCTCTAAAAAAAGATTTCCATATATCCTTATGATGCTCCCTTAACCTCTTTGACTTACATGAAACTTGATGCAATCACCACACACAATTTTCTCTGTAGTCTTCTCAGCTGCTGCTGTTCTCATTCTTCACCACTCATTCTTAGGGCTGGGCTGGCCTTCCCTAGCCCCATCACCAATGTCTCTGCCAAATCATTATTCTCTCTATTCATGTTTTAAATCTCTCTTTGAGATGTATGGTATTTAGCTATAGTACTCTCTTCTGTCCCTTGTTGCTCTTATTTACCTATGTTCTTGTCTCTCTCTCATTTGTTGGCAATTTTATTTGCCTGGCTTACAGCATTCCTCTACACCTCATCTAGCCACTGCTCTGGTGACCTAAATGTCCTCATGAATGGCCTGCCCAAACCAACGGCCTCCCTTCAAATAATTAGACTTCAATG
>PVKH010048119.1:0-10253 GCA_004027955.1 Chaetophractus vellerosus | reverse complement strand
GGGGATGTATAATAAAACAAAGAAATAAATAAAAAGAAAAGAAACATTGTGAAATCTTTCACTATCTTTTTTTTTTTGCATGAATACCTTACATTATGGAGATGTTTTACGCTAATGTGACCAATCTGCAGCATATGTAAGTACATCTTTTTAATTTTAAACTACACGTGGAATAGTCTAGACTATGATAGACTATCATTAGCATTTTAGACTATACATGTTTATTATATCAAGTTAGAAATGCTCTGAAAATGTACATTTAAAATCTGGAAGCACTCTTTGAAAGCCCAGAAATGTATCTTGATTCTTTTAAAAGCCCTTTTTGCATGTCAATCAGAGTAATCAAAAGGCAGCATTTGCAAGCTAAATCTCACATGACAATAAGCAGACCTGAAAAAATGTATGGCTCATTCAAATAACTGTTGAAATAGTCTAGTATACTGATTCAAATATTTAAAGTGATTCTTTGTGAAATTTTAATAAGCTGAGGGTATGATTCCCAAATGGCTGATTTTTATGGTTCCTGCCTAAAATGTCCTCCTCTTCCATATTGGCTATTTGATTCTAACCAGGAATCCTAGAGCAGGCAGGTCTCAAAACATCTATAAAGCACTTTGTCAATATCACAAGCTTCATTGCAGAATGGCCCTACAGTAGTACTAGACTGATAATTAAGATTAATTTTGTACATATGATATTTGATGTGAATCTGCATAGGTTCCTTTTATCTTATATTTCAACTTGGGTAGGACAGATAATGCATTATTCAAAATAAAACATTTCAAATTAAATTGGTATGGTTAATTTCATTTACTCCTCCTTTAAATCAATCAGTTTTTCAGTTGAAAATGTTTAATAATGCAAAGACCAGGGAAAAAAATCTACATACCACTTGAGTAATAAAGATGAAAACAAAAACATGTAGAAATTTTATTCTAGAATTCCAAAGACAATTTCCTATTATTTAATTAATTTAACTCAATATTCAGGACACATGTCTATTCCCCTCTCCACAGCCTGCATGGGGTGCTCTCATAGCAATGTGCCAGGAATGTGCCCACAGCACTATGTCAATACCTTTATTATCAAAAGTTCACACCACATCGTAAATGTTTATTTTCATGTCCTTATCCCTTTTTTGGATCGTAATGTGTTCCCTAGAGCCAGAACACTAGTGCAGAACCAGGCACATAACATACATTTGATGTTTACTGAAAGTTTATAATAAAGAAAAAATTGAGAAATACTAAAAAGATAGATACATTCTGTAAAATTACATTTTATGGAAAGGGGGAGGTTTATATTTATCTCATTAATTGAAAACGTTTTCTAATATCAGTTTCCATCCCTTCCAAGTCAGTCATCAAATTCTATTGTGTCCTCAAAATATATTTCTCATATCTGTCCCTTCTCCAATCTTGCCCTCATCACCACAAACCAAAATTATTACAAGAAACAGCTGGCCTTGGAGACCCTATCTTTTCTTTACCTTTCAAACCTACTATACAATTATTTTGGGTAAATCCACATTTCTATCCTTTAATTGCCTAAGAAAAAAAAAGAAACTAAAAACAACCTTCTGAGGCTCCCCATTTCCTATACCAAACATAAACAAACATTTCTTGCTAGATTTTAAGGCTCTCCATGATACAGTCACTCTATCAACCCGAGAACTTCTTGTGTGACTGCTGTATAAATGCATAGCATAGGGCTAAATACAAGACACATTCTGTCCTCTCAAGAAGATTATAGTTTAGGAAATATTTTCATATTTAACTATAATATTTAGTAGATTATGGGATTGCTCTAAGAATATGTATGAGTAAATATGAATAAATTACTTTGGAAGTTTAGGGGAGGGATGGGGAACTTCTGGCAGGAAGAATCAAAACCAGATTTATAAAGAAGATGGAGAGGTTGGAAATTTGGACACTACATTGTGAGGCTCAATCTCCATAAAATAAGGACATGAGCTAAACTGTGGAACTACAGAGCCCTGGGGTGTGAAGTTTTAGATACCCACTATGTGACATTTGATAAAAACACAAGAGATGAGAAAGATGCCTAAGAAGCAGTAATAAGAGCCATCTGAGAGTAATCAGCATGGACTTTAGGGTAAGATATGTGAAGGAAATTTGTCAAAGTCACTAGCTAGTTAGTGGCAGAGCTAGAATCAAACTCAGTTGATGCTGACAAGTAATCTTTAAGATCTTCACTGACTTTGCTCCAGTTTGCTTGTTTCCTCCTTGAAGTGGAAGCATGTGATGCTCATTCTTATCTCTGTGTTCTTTTGACTGTCCATACACTTGTGCTCATAGAATGCATTTTTCTTCCATGCTAAGTCCAACACATTTGTTCATGAAGCTTTCCCTGGCCATTCAATCAAGATCTTATTGGTCTCCCTGTAAACTGAACTCATTCAGCATATTGTCTTCAGTGTAAGTTCGCATTTAATTATATTTTATATTACATGTTGTTAGTTGTTTCATAGATTAACTCCCCATCAGACTGAAAACCCTTTAAGCAAGAGGCCTTGCCATATATTTTTATCTCCCTACAAACTTCGTTTGAGTGCTAAGCACTACTAGAGTAGGCACTCATTCATTCTTTCTTAATAAGTATAGAAGCTAAAACATTTCCCTGTGCTCTTCTTCAGAGGGAAAAAGATACACACTTAAAATTATAAAACAAGCTCAATAAAAATTCTATTCTATTCTCAGGAACAGATGTGGCTCAAATGGTTGGATGTCCATTTCCCATACGGAGGGACCTGCGTTTATTCCCCGGGAGCTCCTGATAAAATAAAGAAAAATATAGAAGGCGTGCCAGGCCCCGTATGTGGGTGCGCCGCCAGGACCCGTGAGCGGGCGTGCCAAGCCCCACTGAGCCAGCAGCAAGATGATGAAGTAACAGGAGAGAGATACAAAGGGAGAGCCAAGATGAGACGTGCCGAAGAATCAGGAACTGGGGTGGTGCAGGTGGCAGAACGCCTCTCTCCCACATCGGAGGTTCCCAGCATTGAATTCCGGTGAAGACAGGAGGAGAAGGATGAGAGGAGAGGGCAGGAAACAGACACAGAGAGTTGCCCAGCGAATGGACACAGAAACAGCAAAAACGGGGCGAGGAAGGGGAGGTTAAAAATGGATTCTAATCTGTGCTTAACTTTCTGTTTAACGTTTTAAAGCTCTGTTTAACTTTTTAAATCTGTTTAACTTTGTTAGTCTGCTCATGCCTAGGAACTCATAAATCAGATTTGTGGTTCACCTGTTACTGTACCTATATATCTGCCTACAAGATAAAGGAATGGCTCCCTTAAGTACTATCTTTATTTTGTTTGCCATATGTTTGTCTTGTTGCCTACACTATATTTGTGAATTTATGTCTAGGGCAGTGCCTCTCCTCATACCTCTCCTAGCTGTCCTAAGCATAACCACTGCCACAGAAACTGGGTTTGACAGTTTATACCAAATCCAGCAGGTCTACCACAATCTCTCCCTAGAGTTAACCAACAGCATAAAAGAACTCAAGGAAGAATGCTGTTTCCCATCAACTTTGGGAGGATGCAGCCTCTGAAGCCACCTGGCCTTCTCACTCTCATGGTCCAGTATGTCATGGCTGGCTCCCTTTTGGGCCTGCTTACCACCACCTTCTTTATCCTTTATAGTAGGACCATGTATCTTAAATTCTAACTAACTTTATTTCTTCCTGAATCAACACCTTCCAGAACAAAATATTAGTCATGCAGGGATTTCATCCAGCTCCAACCACAGTGCTAGACACATCTTCCTTCAACCTCAATAGAATAGCCAACCTCAATAGAATACCCTGTCAGGCAGGGCCTACTCTACCTAACCAGCAGGAAGCAGCTACAGAAGAATGACCATCGCCCTTCAGCTCCCGCTTAAGAATAAGGGTATAAATTATCTGAGGGGGGAGTTGAGGCAGGTTAGCATAGGGAAAGGGAAGACTTGGATCACAGCTGAAAACCTGGCAAAGAACATGCCTGGTATACCACATGGCTGCGAGACCCTGCCTCCTGAAGCGAAGGCTGCCAGAAAGATCCCACAAGACACTGGCCACAAGATCCCATTTAGAACTCTTTCTGGGGTCAAGGGAAAGCCTCAGATACCCTCAAACAAAAGGCCTCACCATTGGCCCCCTGAGAACTAACAGTTGGAGCAACCAATCAGAACAGCAAACAGCTGGGGCCCCTCCCCAACACTATGAAGGGGGAGGAGTTAAAGTCTTAAAAAGGCCTCACCTGGGGCCCCCATGCACAACTCAACCTGTAGCACGCCTGCAGTCCGTGTCTAGGACTGTGTACTCTTTTCTAGTTTCTTAATAAACTCTTTACTCCTTTGCCTACCCTAATGAAGGCAGCTAGATAGGGAATCAATAATGGATCTGGAATCTGGCAAGAAGTCCACGTGGATATCAATACTCCCAAGATGGCTGCTGAAGACTCTCATGAGAGATTCTGCCATTCGGAATGAGATTTCCTCCAGAAGCTAGGAGAAGCCCCAGATATTCTCCAGGGACCTTATCATTGGGCCTTCCTGGGGGATTGATGGGTGGGGTAATCAATCAAAACAGCAAATTGTATTCTATAAATCAGCCCTCTTTATAACTTTTCAGCTGTTTCCTCTCTACCTGGGATCTATGATATATTATTTTCTCCCATTTCTCTTCTCGCCATTCTTTAATAAATTACTGGTCTAATCAATGTGGTGTGCTCTTGAAACTCATTTCCTGCAGTTTAGCCAAGGACCGAGACAAAATCCGGTAACACTGTGGCATATCCTTAAATTCTTTTATGTGACATAGCCAAGAACCTAGAAGACTAGAACCCAAAGCCTTCTACTAACAACAGTACCCATTTACTAAAACCCTTGCAAAATGGTGAGGGAGGGAAAGTTCTGTGACTATAGCCACTGTGGCTAGAGCAAGACTGGTAAAGGGGGAAATTTTCTAAGTACTGATCATGCCTGACTATAAAGAATTTCAAAATCCTCTGATAAAATTTAAATTTTCTAGAAATTGTGTGAAAATAAATAAAACAAAATAGAGTTTCTATGGCTAAGAGATTTAAAATAGAGTGGAGAGGTCATTCTGGAGGTTAGTCTTATGTAGGTCTCAGCCAGATATCACAAGCTACCACAGTAAGCAAAGCCTCAAGCAGCAATGTTTCTGAAAACCCTAAAGACATCTGGACACCATAAACAAACCACAAGATAAAGAACTCAGTTAGCTATCTAACCTGATGGACAATTATAGTACCCCAAATATCCACCAACCACAAACAACTTATCTAATCTTTTCCTTTAAAAACCTTTGCAGGGAAATGCCAAGAGGGACTACCCCAAATAAATGCCCTTATTGCCTTGCAGCTTAGTTTGTTATTTCTGGGTTAACAGTTGAAGATAAGAAGAGGCAGTCAACTTTAAAAAACAACTGGAAGTAGACAAAACCATCCCTTCCTCCACTCCATGCCACTGCTTTCCTTGAGGAAGAAAAAGCTGTTCCATTGTAAGAAAATGGTTGAAGCATTCACCAAAGGGTCTCTGAAGTCTGTAAGAAGAGGAAAGGACTTATTAATAGTGGAAAGTCCCCATAATGTTACTCTATCAACCGACACACCTCATTCAATCATTCTTTAAGGCATGAACAGAAGATGAACACAATGCTTGAATTCTTTATTTCCCCTCCTTCCCTCCTTTTATTTCTTTCTTTTTAAATTTTCACTGAAATCTTTCAAATTAAAGATTTTTGTGATAACAAAGCTTAATATGGTAACCAAATTCTACATTTTTATCAATTGAAAAGCCCAGTAAATAGGCCAAATTCTTGAAACTTCTTTTTCTAAAAGCAAAACAAGTTTCTCATGTTTAAAACCAGAATAGATTTCTAGAATTTAAAAATCAAAACCATGCAATGAAATTGATATATGATATTATCTAGTACCAAATTAGTGGTCTCTTAAATAAAATGGTACATTGATCTTTAATTTGAACTAACCTCTTTTACTCTCTCCCTCTTTCTTTCTTCTATTCAGTGGGGCAGAAAGGGGCTGAACTTTAAAAAATGTTCTATGAGAATATGCTATCCTGATGCAGAAATCCATATATGCTTTATCATTTATTTGAAAGCATGGAATAATAAAAAAAAAATCTCCATATTTTGCCAAAATCCATTTTTCTCGGCAAAATAAGATTTTTAAAATTAAGGGAAAAAACTCTATGCTAGAAAAAAAACCTGACATCAGAAGTCTGGCATTTACTACTGTGATTCACTCCCTGTGGTGGTTTCAACTCTAACCTCTTTCAATGAGTGGTTTTAACCACAAATTAACCTGCAACCTAGAAATCAAGCCATAGCTTGTATTAATGTTGAGCCATAGGACTATGGCTAACATAGTGACTAAGAAATAAAATCAATGTAGCTGAGCTTCTGTGTATAAATGTAGGCTGATCATTGCCAATCACTGGCATTTAGCTTTTAAGTGCTTAACATTCAATTGCAAATTGCTCTGTGCTCCACTTTGACAGCTTGCTTTCTTATGCTGTCAGGTTTTTAAAATATGGCTAAATCAAACTGCTATGAATTAAAATGAGATACATTCAATTTTAGCACATATACTCAAAATCTTTAGGTTAACTCAGTATAACTTCTAGGTAAAATTCTTAACTCTAATAGTCTTACTCATATTTTAACAGAGTAGCAAAAAATCAGTAGGAAAGCCATACAGTTCTAAAAACTACATAACATCAGTTAATATTTTTTTTCAGAAACATTAGACTCAACAAGCAATACAAAAATTCTTAAATGTCAAAAACCCAAAAGAATACCATCATTAAAAAGAAAACTAGTGAAAATGTTATATATAAGCTACACTGTAATTACCTAAAGTCTAATTACTAAAACTCTACTTGTTGATATAACCGTAATTACTGTAACATTTCTTCAGAGCCCAGTGCAACAAAAAGACCTCTGTAAATTGTTCTGTGCTCCAGCCTTGAAGGCAAGGTCTTGTTGCTTATTTCTCTCTTTATCTTGTTTTAAGAAGAAGCAGAAAATAAAATATTTTTTTCCTACTTCAGACTTTTCCCCCTCTGATTTCATAAAACTATGATAGATCCCACAAGGATTTAAGATATCAAGCTCATAGTTTGAAACAAATGACCTTTGTAATGAAGCTTAATATTTCCTTTTGTTCATAATTGATTCCTGAATTAGAAAATATTTACAGGAAAGAGAATATATTTTTTATTCTTCAATAAGATAGACCAATGGTTGTTAGAGAAACTATATATATTTTTTTCAGTACTCTCTTACTTAAGTGCAACCAACTGCCCCCTCCTCATTTCCTTCTGTCTCTTCCCCACATCCAATAAAGCTGTCAGTGATCCTGGCACTGCTCAGCCTGGAAGTAAATGGCAGGGACCACTGCCAAGAAGTGATAGCTACTCTAGAAGAGCCCATGTTAAATAAAGAAAGGGGTAAAAACATACAACTTCTATGTCAGACAATTAATTTATCAGTCAACTTATAAGAAAATAATAATAATAATAAAAGGCAGGGAAATAAAGTGACTTTTGGAAAAGTTATTGTAACGTGATAATTATAAGATTTGGATTTGATTTTCAGTTTTAAGTTTAGGGCAAGATTCTTTAGTTCAAAGAAAAGAGAACAGGGCAAAGGAGGTGATGGCTTTTTATCTGTTTTTATTTTAATTTACTGTTTTCAAGAATTACACCAGGAAAAGTATCAGGAGAACAGTATTCCAATTAAGTTTGTTGTTGACTGTTTTGGGTGAATAGTTCTTCTCTAATAAACAAGAGGGAAAAATCTCAAAGGTCAATTAAGACTGTTACCCTTTCTCAGAGGAAGTGAATCCATGTATTGGAAGATTTTATCATCCACCACCATCTGTGCTTTCTCTGTTTGTCAGTACTATTAATTTTAACACTTTAATTGCATTCCCCTTTGATTGCAATTTAACAAGATAGGGAGTCAGATACATCCATATCTATCCTTTCTCATAAAAATATTGTTAGACTATTTGAGAGTAAGAACAGGGTTGACTGATGATCATGCCCTAGAAACCCATTTGAGCAGCTGAAGGAATAGAAAAAGTGAAATATGTGGCCATTTTGGGGAAATGAATTCCATGCAGAGACAGGGAAGTACAAAGACCCTCAGGCTAGAACATGACCCCTAAGCCCAAGGAACAATAAAGTGTTTAGCATCTATAATAACCTAAGAAAGACACATTAATGAGATGGGCAAGAACCAACTTTATAACATTTCTAGTGTCTAAATTGAATTTCTGCTCCCTAGTCTCATTTGCAGTAGTGTAAGCAATCTTTTATTTTTCTTTCTAAGACTATGCAAGACTTTGGATTTTATAAAAGAAGTTTTTTTTATTTTTATTTTTATTTTTTAAGTGCTTTTATGTGACCTTCTGCTGAAAGAGATCGTGTTGAGATTATACATTATTCTTTCTTTTCTCCTTTGCTGTTGCAATTAATTGGCTGTTCAAAATAAGCAAATTTACAGTCATATATTTCAATGTAAGGACATGCAAAGCAAGATAAAGTGTCAATATATAATTCACAAAAACTATACTGAAATAAAAATTAAAGCTATAAGTTGAATTGGCCCATATTATATTACAGAAATGTTACCCTTGAAAGAGCAACCCTAAGAAATATCATAATCAGATTCTTGAACTTCAAAAATAAGCCTTTGGGGAGTCAGGCAAAAAGATCAAGCCACTTACAATGGAAAAAAATTAGACTGGCCTTATATTTTTGTACATTTAATTCCAGAAGACAGTAGAATTATCCCTGTAAGATCCTCAAGGAAAGGAAGATGGATCCAATGATTTTATATCCAGCTAAATTGTTTTTCAAGTATAAAGGTTAAAATGTTTTGAACATATAAGACCTAGAGGACTACTGTTCCCATGAACCATTTTTAAGAAACTACTGCGAGATTGACTTCAACAAACCAAGAGATAACTGGAGCAACTATGGCAAGAGGACTGCTGGTGAACATTAAGACTAAAACAAAACTGAGGGTTAGGGCAACAAGAGACACTATAAACATTACACATCCTGATAATGCAACTAACAAAAACAAGGAGGGGAAGAGAGAAAAAGGACAGGAGGTAGAATAAATTCACTGATTGCCTCATCTATGTCATGACTGACATTTTTGGAAAACTCCACATTTTTTATTAGGTACACATGTAACACTTACAAAGTTAACCATTTATTGAGCTAAAAATAAGTCTCTATGAGTTTCTACATCCTAGCAATGAACAGTCAAAATTGAAATTAAAATTTACAATATCAAAAATATCAAATATTTAGGGATAAATCTAACTAAACATGTGAAAGAACTATACACTGAAAAGTAGAAAATATTGCAGAGGGACGTTAAAGACGCCTAAATGGAAAGATATTTCGTTCATGCATCAGAAGACTCAACATTGCTAAAATGTCAATTCACCCCAAACTGATCTATAGATTCAACACAATCCCAATTAAAATCCCAGAAGGCTTTTTTTAAAAATAGAAATTGGTGAACTGATTATAAAATTTATATGGAAATGAAAAGGACCTAGAATAGCCAAAACAACTTTGAAAGGCTAGCACTACCCCATGTCAGTAATTATCACAAAGCACAGTAAACAAGATGGTATGCTTGTTGGCCTAAAGACAGACAAATAGATCAATGGAACAGAACAAAGGATCCAGAAATAAACTGACATATATGTGTGTAGGGGGCAGTCCTAGCATAGTCTGCCACCTTTCCCTGAGACCCACAAATATATCCTGTGCTCAGGACCAGGTGTGTTAGCCTGGCAGGATAAAACACATTTCCCCTAGTAGACAAGGGCATTGCAGGTATATCCCTTCCCTTATTGTCCCAATCATATAAACATTCATGGGAGACAATCTAACTGTGGTGGGCATATTTTACCACATCCAGTTCACACCCCAGTGGTTTATCTATCCCTGGTGGGAGGAAGCAGGCCCCCTCTACTGCAGCAGCACACAAACATAAGAGAGGGGTGCTATGTGCAGAACATCTCCCTGCATTAGCCATGGATTGAGATTGGCTGGCTATGGGGAACAGATGCCTCTAGTAACGTTTACCTTGCTCTGTCTCTTCTCTGTGTGAGTAAAACATCTTCACCAGAGCCTGTGTGAGTCATGCTTCTGCTGACAACCCCAACCCCTGTATTG
>PVKH010048118.1:0-10231 GCA_004027955.1 Chaetophractus vellerosus | reverse complement strand
GCGCAGCTTTCCCCGCTTGTGGGCGGTCTCTGCGTCCGTTCACGGCCGGCTTTCAGTTCCCGGGTGGCTGGCTGCGCTCCATCCGCGGGTGACCTGCCCTGCCCGTGGCGGCTCTTGCCCTGTCCGTGGCAGCTTCTTGCCCTGCCCACGGCGGCTCCGGGCCGCCCATGGCGGCTTGCCATTCTCAAGGCGGTCTGCCCACTAGGAGAGGTCCCCGGGAATCGAACCCGGGGCCTCCCATGTGGTATGCCGGCGCCCTATCCACTGGGCTATCAAGCCAGCCCCCCAAGTGTCTTAAACCTGTATTTAAACGCAATCGATCACCTGTGGATCAAAAATTAAGTGCTGGAAGAATTGTCTTTCCTCCCCATGGGATAGGAGATAGGAAAGAGGAACTTGGCTGGTGACGCCCAATTTTCTTCTCAAGCCAAAGCACCCATTGTTAGTGCATGCAACACTGAGTGATGATGGAAGAAGTGTGTCCTCCAAGGCCCTGGTCGGTGCAGGGGGGTGACGTAGTAGAACTGGAAGGAGAATTGGGGATGGAGTGAACAGATGTGGCTTGAGATCTAGCTCGGCATGAATGAACTCTGCGGTTTTAGCTGTTCACGTATCCATGGCAAGTCTTAGTTTCATCCTCTGTAACCTCAGATTAATGCTATCTAACTCGTGTAGTGGTGAGAATTCAAGAAAGCCCTTTGAAGCTAAGTTCCCCACAAATGTCAGTGCCCTTCTTATCTCTTTCCACTAAATTAATCTGGGATAATTGGCAATATGGGTGATATATGGAGTCTGTCTCTTTTCGAAGGCAAGGAAAGTTTTTCCATTTTAGCTGGAGACTGTAAGAGGCAAGGACTTGTCTTGAGTGACTCTGATTAGGGGGAGTATAAACATCTTTACAAGTCGTTGGGGGTGATATTTTAGGGCAGTCATTAGAAACTTTTCAAGGAAGGGGCTAATCTGACCAGGCCAAGTTTTGAGAACAGAACACCCCATTTCCTAGGCCTGGAAAGGCAGCAGATGAGCTGTTATGTGCAGTTCTCTGAGGGCTGCCCAGATGGAATTTCAGCCAGGAACTGGCAGTTAAGTCGCTCTGATGACAGTCCTGATGCATTTTTCCATCGCTTCCCCTTTCTGTTTGACTAGTCTCTCCACTCCTTTTTTTCCTCTCTTTTCCAAGCCCAAACCTCACTAAGCATTTGTCTGTTTAAAAATGAGCCCAGCTGGCCCTTTCTTTTTTATTAGGGAGGGAAGTGAAGCGGAGGTCCTGAGGCCCCAGAAAAGGCGTCTTGGGGTGGAAACTGGATGCAGAAGCCCGTAATCTCTATCTGAACTCTGCCACTTATGAGCCAGGTGACTGTGGGGAAGTTACTTCACGTTTCTGGGCCTCAGTTTGCTCCTCTCTAAAGAGTGAGAGATTGCACCAGCTCTTGGTCTTCACACTGCGTTTCCGGGCTGCCACAGGGACCTGGGCCAGAAGTCAAAATCAAACAACTTGTGGCAGCCTACAGATGAGTTTTTCTTGTTCTGTTCAGTGGTTTTATGTTCCTTAAATACTGAATTAGCATCTAAGTTCAAAATCAGGAGAGTTCACATAGAAATCTGTCTTTACGCTTCTCTTGGAAGAAGGTCTGGCAACATGGGTACCCCATTCCTATAGGGCCGGAGCTACCTAGTGGCTGCCTCTTTAGACTGGGCTCTCCTTTCCAGTCCACTGGAGCTGTCTCCAGCCTCCTTCCCTCGGCTACTTTGCCAGCCTGGCCCCGACATATTTGACATGTATCACTCCGTCCTAGAGTAAGCAAAGCAGATGTAAGTACAACACCAGAGCCACCTTTATGTGTTTTCTATATAGGTTCCACATAGGATTGCTTTGAACAAAACTATCTTATACTTAAAAAGAAAAGTTTAAACACGACTGGCTTAGATGAGCTCTAGTCATTCACATCAGTCACATTTGACTTGAATGAGAGAAGAAACATTTCATAAGCCCTTGCTGTGTGGCATCTCCTAACTAGCCTGCAGTGCCCTCTCCAGTCCATGCCATGGAGGACAGTGCCTGCACAAGGGTCCCTACCCACCATGACATGGTGCCCTGGCTGGAAATGCCCCACACCAGTAAGATCAGCCAGAAAGAAGCCTTCAGATGGAATTAACTCCTACATGATGATGGAGTCAACTTATGAGGTAAAAGCAATGTAAACCCATAATTACCCCTTTGACATATGAAAAATAGGTATCTTTAAACATAGGGATCACTACTGACATGGGGAGATGCTTTCAAATGAAGGTGCATGGGAATTAGAGACCAGGAGGAAACTACATATTCAAGTAACAGATTCCAGTCTCTCATCTGACACCCATTTGGAAGCATGTGCCTATTGAGTTGGATGGTGGGCAAAATTGCTAGTAATAGTTAATAGTTCTTTCTCTCTCTCTTTTTTTAAAGATTTATTTTTTATTTATTCTACATCCCCCCCCCTTTCTGCTTGTTCTTGCTGTGTTCATTTTTGCGTTCTTCTGTGTCCGCTTGTCTCCCCCCCTGCTGCGGCGACCTGCCAGGTCAGCTCACGGCGCGGTGGCCTGCCTGCTCGCGGTGGCTTGCCCTTGCTCGCTGCAGCTTGCCCTTGCTCGCAGCGGTCTGCCTGCTCGAGGAGGCCCCGGGAACCGAACCCAGGGCCTCCCATGTGGTAAACCGGAGCCCTACCAATTGAGCTACAGCTGGTTCCCCAGTTCTTTCTCTTTTTCTCCCTTGAATTGGTATAGTTAACTTTCTGTAAGATGTATGTATATGACATGACTCCATTTTCAACAGGCCCACTGGCATATAGCTGGTAATATGCTTCTAAAGTTTTAAAAAACATCAGTAAGATAAATCCAGGAGGCCTACCACAGGATTATGAACAATTAGAGGTAAGGAAATGTTTTTTTGTGTCAATGCTCCTTGCCCAGGCCAAGTTTGTTGCAGTTATGTGTAGAGTCCTCTAATGTAGGACAAAATCCCCTTACTTCAAGGGTCACTTAAAAATAGGTCATTGGGGAACAGAAGTAGCTCAAATGAGTGCCTGCTTCCCATGTACGAGGTCCTGAGTTCAATCCCCAGTACCTCCTAAAAAAATAGGTCATTGGGAAAGTGAATTGATAAAGAATGATCACAGAAGCAAAGTTTAATGATAGCATTTTCAACTTTCTCCCTTCTTTTAAATCTTGCTGGTTTTTTTTTTTTTCCAGCTAAAGTAGATATAGAGAAACAAAGAGATCCTAAACATAAAAGAAAGTTTGTTGAACATCTTAAAGCTCTGCTTCAGTCTCCCCTCATCCTCTATGACATCTTTATAAAAGATGTTCTTCACGGCCCCACCATGAATAGGCCCTGCAAGCAGCCATCCTGACCAGATAACAGAGCTCTGAAGTGAAGGCCAGCTCCACCCTTGTTCAGGGTTCAAAGATATGCTCCCAGAAGCTCTTCACTTAATTTCATGGGCTCCTGCACTTTTTCTCATTTCATTCTCCCAATGACTTCTGCTCCCCCACACCCCAGCCCACCACCTCAACTCACTGCTTTGTCTATGACTTGCACCTTCAGCGATGCACGATTCCTTTCCCTGGTGGTCCCATTCCACCAGCTTTCAGCCTCTTGGTTCTGTCTTCATCTCTTAATCTTTAATTTACCTTTTGGGGATTCTGGCCCTTAGGAAACCCTTTCTATGCACAGTCTCCTTCCTGTATTGAAGCACTTTTGTTTCCTTTCTCAAGTGAACTAAAAAATGCATACATTAAAGTTGAAATAGGGAGTGGGAGGATAGAAAGAGAGGAGGGGCAATTCCATGGGTCTTAAAAGATCAGCAGTTCCAGGGTGATAGAGTCAGATCTGCTGGATGGCCCAGTGGAAAAAGCGTAGGCTTTGTCAAAAGACAAACATGGATTTGGGAATCTAAGTTACATGAGCACCTGGAACAAGTCTTTACCTCTCTGAGTATGGCTTTAAATGTTATCTAAACATACAAGTGGATATTTGCATCTCCAGGCATGCACCCTCCTAAACTGTAGGATCAGATCCTAACTTTCTTCTAGCCATTGCAACTTGGATGTTTGATAGGCATCTAAAACCAAACCCTTAATTTCATTCCCAAAACCTACCCTTTCCCAATCTTCCCCATCTTGGTAAATGGTAGGTCCATTCTTTTAATACTCAAGACCAAAATTTTATGGGTCATCCTTGACTCCTTTTTTTCTCCTCTCTGTCTCACACATACATCCCATTTTATCCATAAGCAAATTTTTCTGGCTTTATCTTTAACTATATCCAGTATCTATGCTCTTCACCATCTCTACCCCTGTGATCTTTGCCAGTGCCATCATTACTTATTACATGGACTATTCAATCACTCCTTATCTAGTATCACTCCTTCCATCCCTGGCCCTCCAGATTTTTTAATGCAACATTTAGAGGAATCTTTTTAAGACATAAGTCAGATTGTGACTCTGTGACTAACTGTAGTTGTCACCCAATATCTAGTCTCTCTTCTTCCTTTAATAGCAGAACTTCCTAATTTTACCTGGGTTCTGACTGTAAACTTCATTTTCAGCCTCCCTGGTAGGTGGTGTGCCCATGTGGAAGCCAGTGGGACATGAGCAGAAGTAATGTGAGCAATTTCCAGGCCATGCGCCAGAAGAAGAGGAGGCCGCTCCACTTCCCTCTACCTCTTCCTGCGGGTAAGCCTTGCCCTCCATCACACTCTAGGGAAAGGAGGTGCCGAGCCACCCCAACAACTCTGGACTTCCTACCTCTAGATGTTATAGGAGAAGGAAATAGACTCCCATCTTATTAAATTACGATAGCAGCTGAATGTGTATGGTCCTAGCTACATACCTGCTAATGCCTTGCCTTCACTCTCACAACAAAATCTGAAACCTTCCTAAAGTCCACAAAGCCCTTTGAGATCTTGCCTTTGACTTGTTCTCTGACTCCATTTCTTATCACACTCTCCCTTGTTCCCTATGCCCCAGCCACCCTGGGTTGTCCACTCATCCTCAAATATACCAAGGCATTCCTCCTCAGGGCTCTCCTTACGTGTCACCCCACCAGGGAGCTCTGTCCTGGCCACCCAATATCATCTCACTTCCTGCTTTATTTTTCTTCATTGTGCTCATCGCCAGCTGACATATACCTAGTTGTTTGTTTGTTAACTGTCTCAGTCCCTCTCCACTAGAATATAAGTCCTGAGAAAGGGATTTCATGATTTTGTTCACTGCTCTATACCCATCGTAATCACTCTGTTATGGATTGAATTGTGTCCCTCCCAAAAAAGTCTGCTTAAGTCTTAATCCACAGTCTCATGAATGTTATCCGATTTGGAAATAAGATTTTTGAAGATGCTATTGATTAAGATGAGGCCAAACTGGATTAGGGTGGGTTCTCATCCAATATGACTGGTGTCCTTATAAGGACAGGAAATTTGGACATAGACAGAGAGAGAGAGAGAGAAGATGGCCATGTGACAGAAGCAGACTGATTTATGCCACAAGCCAAGGAATGCCATGGATGGCCAGCAAACCAGTACTAGAACCCTGTGGATTTGGAGGAAGCCTGGTTCTGTCGACCATGCTTGACTCAGATTTCTAGCCTACCAAACTATGAGAGAATAAATTCCTGTTTTAAGCCACCCAGTTTGTGGTACTTTGTTACAGCAGCCCTAAGAAACTAAGACAAAACGTTTATCGGATGAATGAATGAACAAGCTTCTGTTTCTTCATCTGTACAATGGGGTAATAATTTCTGCCATTTAGGCTTATGGCGAGAATGAGGGCAGATAATGCCCAAGGCTCTGTGTGATGGGAGAGACTAGCTCTTGGGACATCTACAGCTCACAGATAGTTCCATTCTAGCAGAACTTTTTCCTATATAAATCTGAACGTTTTCCCCTCTGAACCATAATATTCCCTTTCTGTGTTATCTCGCTGTTAGTTCATAAGTGTCTCCCAATCTCTCTCACATTTGTCTCCACTCTCTGACATCACCCATTTACTGGCTCTGTCATTGATCCAGACATCTCTGAAGCTGGTGATGGTGCTTCTCATCGTTGCTATGATCACAGCCAAGCCTGGAACTTCTAGAAACAGGAGACGACCCCCAGACCGCAGGCCCAGGGGATGCTCCCTGCTGGCAGTCTCTTTCAAGTTGGCAGAGGGGAGTACGCTGTGTCTTACATTTCCCCGACTTGAACATAGCTATGCTGATTTAGCACAAATTTCCTATAAAAGCCTGGCCTCCAAGGAGCAGAGACTGAACTTGGAAAGTTTTAGCCCACAAAGAGAATTTGTCGTAAAGTTATGAGGGACTGAGATGTGAGGGGCTGGGGCTGTTGGGAGCGGGGCTGAACGCAGCAGTTTTACAGCTCCTGCAATCGCATTTCCTCCCGTGCATGCTGCACGAGTCCCCCTTGCGCCACCCTTCCCCGTGACCCCTGGCAAAAAGCATCGTTACCCTGTGCACCCGCTGAAAAAGATTAGGACTGTTACCAACAAAGCTACTTCCCACGGTAAAAAGAGACTGTTGGATCACGTTTTCTCTCTATGGTCACTGAAAATGACAATTTTGACATTTCTTCCCCACCAGCCAAACGTTGTCTCCAGATACACACATGTGGATCCCATTGAAGTCAGAGAGGCCCCAAACACATTGGAGGTCTCTTCTCAGTGGCAAGAAGTGGAGCTGTAAAGGCAAGGGTGTGCATGAGCGTGTGTGCACGTGTGTGCACTGGGGGAGGGCTGGGGGGACGTTCTCACCAAAACCCATTTCTGAGCCTTCATAGTTTAAAAGCAGCATATTGTCTGGCATCCCCTAAGGTCTATGCTCCAGTATAAAAGTGAAGGTGATGGGAAAGCTTTTTTGACGCAACTGCAATATTTACAAAGCATGCAATCTGCAGGACAGGACGTAGAGGGCACAGTAGGTGACAACAACATGCACAGGTTTTAGAGCCACTGACCAGGGTTCAGACTGTCACCTTCTAGCTCTGTGCTCCTTGGGCAGGTCTCTTACTGTCTTTAAGCATCAGTTTTGTCATCTATAAAATGGAGATTAATATAATGTAAATGCTTAGCAGGTAGTAAGTGCTCAAATGGTGGCTTCTATCATTTCAAAAATGGGTAGTACAAGGCATCACACACACTGACTCTCCAACCCCCCCACCCCCCGGCACAAACATATTCACACAAATACACATACACATTCTTATAAGGGCCCGGTTTTCTGGCTTCCAGGTCCCTCCCATTAACAAAGCTGGGACCTCTTAGCTCCATCTCAGTCAGGAAGGTTCCAGAGTGCCCCCGGCTGGTAGCTCAAGCAGCTCTACTGGGAAGCAGAAGAAACGGATCCTTACCTTGTTTCCCTGCTTGCTAGCCCTTTTCAACTTTGTTCATTCTGGTTTAACCGTGACAGTCCTCACAAAGCTATGAAGCGTGGGTGAAATAAAATGTCACAGATAGTCTCCTGGCATTGTTTCTTTCATTTGCAGCTCTTCATTGTCTATGGTTATAATCGGCTGTGCCATGATTTGTTTAAAATCTGTCTCCTCCTCTAGACTGTAAGCTCCCTGAGGCCTATTTTGCTCAATCGTTGTGTCTCAGGCTAAGGTACTCATTAGAACAATGTGCTTAGATTAGAACATGGCAGGCTTTCTGTCAATATTTGCTGGATAAATACATGAACGAGAATGTAAAAGGACTTTGAAAACTGCAAAGCACATACTAATGTCAGATGCGATCATTATTATGAGACATCATACAAATACCAAGTGATTGGTTACTGGGTTGCCCTGTTCAACCAAATTCTATATGTATTTAAAAGCTTTGCACTGCATGGTTTTAGGCATATCGTTTGTACTTGAATGTATATGATGCTTTTAGTCATTTCTATAGAAATTCAGCATGGGGTCCTGATTCAGGAGCATAAAATAGTGCTGCTTTGGAAAACATAGATTTTTTTTCCCCCTGGGTATGCATATGTGAGGGTTACCTACATTTTATCTTCATTGATGTTAAATGCCTGTTACCTGCCAGGCACTGTATTAAGTGCAGAGGATGCAATGTTAAATATGGCCAATGGTCCTTGTATTTTAGAAGTTCGCTCTCTGGTAGGAGGGCACCTGAGTTATAGACAGCTACAGTAATGTGCTATGCACTACAGTGGAGAGGTGTGTGCCACGGGCGTGCTATGCACTACAGTGGAGAGGTGTGTGCCACGGGCGTGCTATGCACTACAGTGGAGAGGTGCGTGCCACGGGCTGTGGGAGCCCAGAGCAGGAACTTACTTTCACATGGGGTCAGGGCTTGTAAGTGGCCTTTCAGAGGAGGTGACATCTGAACCCTTTCTTGAAGAATGAGTATGAGTTTTCCAGGTGAACAAGGTGAAGAAGATTCATTTCAGGTAGCAGGGCTAGTGTGTGCAATGATGAATAAAGGAGGACGAATAAAAGAAGGATAGCTGAGGTCACAAAAGAGATAAACCTAAGTTACCTGCTGCCTGGTATTTCAACTGCATGGTTATTTGTGGATGGAGGTGGGTGCAAGATGCTCCTTTTAACCCCATATGCTGCCTGAGTGGCCAGAAAGGACACCTGGAACCATGGAAATAGGAGGAAGGCTTTTAGCAAAGGAATATCAAAAAAGAAGTTTTAGCCCCTTGTCCGCTTTCTAAGAGACAAAATCAACTTCAGTGCTGTATCAACCAATTTGGAGATGTCAAAAAGCTACAGAGGACTTAATCTTCAAATGGCGTACAGATGTTCCAAGGAATGCATGGAATGATGGGACATTTTTCTACTATGCAGGATGGGCAAAATGCAGTGGTTTAAAGCAGGGGACGTTGTTAAAGACGACATTATTCTTCCAGAACGCCAAACCAAGTGCTTTTGAAAGCCTCTGATTCCGCTCTGAATGCTTAGCAATCTATGCATTTAAAACCGTTTTCTAAGTTGGGACAATGACACAAACATCTACACAACATAGGCTGCTGCGGATAAAGTTGGGATGCTTGGTGTAGCTGAGCTGAAAAGTGCTGTTGCAGGGTGTTTTCATTTAAAAATTCTTATTATTTTTTTAAAGAATTCTTGCTATAAATAAAAAAAATTATTATTATACAAGTGCATGCTGAAACTGAATCAAGCCATTCTTACATAATTTTTCATTGGATTGTTGCAACCCATAAAGAAATCCAATTAAATTTCCCTTGCAGGCACAGGCCTTCATTCAGGGGGCCTTGAAAAAGCTGGTTTGTTGTATTGTATGGCAGGTCGATGAATCGAGAAGCAGAGAGGGCTTGTCCCATTTCTTGTGCTGTGTGACATGATGTGGAGAGAGAGTCCGCCAGCAATGTTTCAAAGGGCTGCATTATCAGACAACATAAAGGCCCCACCGTCCATTCTGCTTCTGTGCCGTAGACTATGCACATGCCAGTGCGCTGAAGAAAAGTACATCCACTGAACAGTTTTGAACACCGTATGGTGAACATATTGCTTTCTGGATCTCATGAGCATTCACCGTCATTATCCCAGAGACATCAGACTAAGGGTTAAGGCAGGAGTGTGCCAGAGATAAGATAATGTTTTTGAAGACATTTTAAAGGGAATGTCCTAGAAACCAGACTATACAAATATATGTTTTCATTACCTAAAAAGAAGGCCGACGCCAACGTGTCACAGAATTATATTATTTTACATTAATCTGTTTCTCAGTTGCTATCTGGATTGTTTATGCATTTTCCTTCATTGATTTATATATCATGTGGGGTCTCAATTATTTCCAGACATGCGGGATTTTTGTTTTTAAATACACACACAGAACACACACTCACACATGCACATTTTTCTAACTTTCTCTCTAGTATAGAGAAAGCTCTTCTAAACTACCATGTAACTGAAACGTTCCTTTAAGGTGTCGACCATGTTGTAGAAGTCAGTCTTCTTGCTCTCTGTCATACTAGATGTAGAGAACTAACCTTCGAGCCAAAATAAAAAGGGAAATACTGATAAGATCGGCGGAGAAAGATGTTGCTCTTGTTTTATTTTATTCCTTACCAAACTGCTACCTGGAAACAATTTTACATTTCTTTTCCCACTGGATGTTTGTTTGGTTTTATTTTGTTGTTGTATTACTTATCACAGTGTTTCAAAGAAATAAAAAGCAACTGCCTAATTCCTTCCTGCCATCATCTAGCCGCAAATGTGGG
>PVKH010048117.1:0-10229 GCA_004027955.1 Chaetophractus vellerosus | reverse complement strand
ACACCTTCCCACTCATTATGTGGATCTCCACCCACTGATACAACACATGATGGCAAAATGATCACTAGCACACACCCTAGAAGCCTGCCCCTGGTGCACCCTGTCCCTAATGCGGTCCCCATCCAATTTCCTAAACCAGTAACCCTTCCTTGTCATACTGCCATAAGAGCTTTCCCAATTTTCTACTTTCAACCACATGCCCGCCAATCCCCAGTGTTCACCTGGTCGCTCCCCCAACCCTTGCCCCAGCTCCTTGGACCATCCAACCCATCCTCCCCACTCTACCCCCCTGTCAAACCTGCATTGCCCCACCCAATAGAATCACTACATTTCTGTCATATCCCTTCATTGCCCAACTACACACTTCCACCTTATCATAGATTTTGCAGTGTGGGTATTGGCTCACAAACTTTTTCTCCCTTTCTATTTCCTGTAAACCTATCTTCCAGACTCAGGCTCACTGAGTCTGCTCAATTTGCTTAATTCTTATCAGTGAGGTCATGTAATATTTGTCCTTCAATGCCTGGCTTGCTTCACTCAACATGAGGTCCTCAAGATTCATCCATGCTATCTCATATGTTAGCACTGTATTCCTTCTTACAGCTGAGTATTATTCCATTGTATGTATATATCACATTTTGTTTATCCATTCATCTGTTGATAGGTATTTGGGTTGATTCCAACTTTTGGTAATAGTGAATAATGCCACTATGAACATAGGTATGCATATATCTGTTCATGACCTTGCTTCCAATTCTTCTGGGTATATACCCAGCAGTGGAATTGCTGGGTCATATGGCAATTCTGTAGTTTTTTGAGGAACTTCCAGACTGTCCTCCACAATGGCTGGACCATTCTACATTCCTACCAGTGGTGGATGAGGGTTCCTATTCCTACACATCCTCTCCAACACTTGTATTCCTCTGATTTTTTAATGGCCACCAGTCTAATGGGTATAAGACAGTATCTCATTGTAGTTTTGTTTTGCATTTCCCTAATATCTAGTGATGTTGAGCATCTTTTCATGTGCTTTTTAGCCATTTGTATTTCTTCCTTGGAGAAGTATCTTTTCAAGTTGCTTGCCCATTTTTTAAATGGGTTGTCTTTTTATTTTCCAGGTTTAAGATTTCTTTATATATGCTGGATATTAAGCTCCAATAAGTATATGGTTACCAAATATTTTCTCCCATTGGGTAGGCTGCCTTTTTACTTTCTTGTTGGCCTCCTTTGAGGTGCAAAAGTTTTTAATTTTAGGGAGATCCCATTTATCTATTTTTTCTTTCACTGCCGCTGCTTTGGTTGTGATGTTCATGAAATCATTTCCTATTACAAGGTCCTGTAGATGCTTCCTTACATTATCTTCCAAAGTCTTTATGGTCTTGGCTCTTATATTTCTATCTTTGATCCATCTTGAGTTGATTTTTGTATAAGGTGTGAGATGGTGTCCCTCTCTCATTCTTTTGGATATGGATATCCAGTTCTGCAAGCACCATTTGCTGAAGAGGCCATTCTCTCCCAGTTGAGTGGGCTTGGTGGTCTTGTCAAATATCAGATGACTGTATATGCGAGAATCTATATCTGAACTCTCAATTTGGTTCCATTGTTCAGTATGTCTATCCTTGTGCCAATACCATGCAGTATTGACCACTGTAGCTTTGTAGTATGTTTTAAAATCAGGTAGTGTGATTCCTCCAATCTCATTTTTCTTTTTCAATATGTCTCTGGCTCTTTGATGCCTCTTACCCTTCCAAATAAATTCCATAGTTAGTTTTTCCAATCTAGTAAAAAATGTTGTGTTGGTTTTTATTGGGATTGCATTAAATCTGTAGATCAGTTTGGGAAAGATAGACACCTTGATGTTGAGTCTTCCTATCCATGAACAGGGAATGTTTTTCCATTTATTTAATTCTTCTTTGATTTCCTTTAACAGTGTGGTGTAATTTTCTGTGTATAAGTCATTTACATCTTTAGTTAAATTTATTCCTAGGTATTTGATTCTTTTAGTTACTATTGTAAATGAAATTTTTTTCTTGATTTCCTCCTCAGATTGCTCATTATTGGTGTATAGAAATTCTACTGATTTTTGTGCACCAGTTTTATAACCTGCAACTTTACTGAAGTCATCTATAAGTTCTAGAAGCTTTGTTGTAGATTTCTCAGGGCTTTCTATGTATAGGATCATGTCATCTGCAAATACTGAAATTTTACTTCTTCCTTTCCAATTTGGTTGCCTTTTACATCTTTTTTTCCCTCAGTGCTCGAACAAGTACCTCCAACACAATGTTAAATAGGAACAGTGATAGTGTACATCCTTGTCTTGTTCCCTATCTTAGAGGAGAAAGCTTTTAGAATTTCATCATTGTGTATGATATTAGCTGTGAGTTTTTCATATATACCCTTTATCAGGTTCAGAAAGTTTCCTTGTATTCCTATCTTTTGCAGTGTTTTTATCAGGAAAGGGTGCTATATTTTGTCAAATGCTTTTTCTGTCTATAGAGATGATCATGTGATTTTTTTCTTTTGATCTGTTTATGTGTTGTATTACATTGATTGATTTTCTTATGTTGAGCCATCCTTTCATACCTGGGTGAAACCCACTTGGTCACGGTGTATAATTCATTTGATGTGTTGTTGATTACAATTAGCAAGTATTTTGTTGAGAATTTTAGCAACTAGTTTCAATAGAGAGATTGGTCTGTAATTTTCCTTTCTTGTAGCATCTTTGTTTGGCTTTGGTATTAAGGTAAGTTTGGCATCATAGAATGAGTTAGACAATGTTCCTTCTATTTCTAATTTTGAAGAGTTTAAGCAGGATTTATGTGAGTTCTTTCCAGAATATTTGGTAGAATTCACCTGTGAAGCCATCTAGTCCTGGGCTTTTCTTAGCTGGGACGATTTTGATGACTGATTCTAACTCTTTACTTGTGATTGGTCTGTTGAGCTCATCAGTTTCTTCTTTTGTCATTTCAGGCTGCTTGTGTGTTTCTAGAAATTTTTCCATTGCCTCTAAATTATCCTTCTTGTTGCCATATAATTTTTCAAAGTATCCTTTTATAATACTCTTTATTTCTGTTGGGTCAGTGCTGATATCCCCTTCCTCATTTTTTATTTTGTGTATTTGGTTCTTCTCTCTTTTTTTTCTTTGTTAGTCTAGCAAAGGGTTTTTCAATTTTATTGATCTTCTCAAGAACCAGCTTTTGGTTTTGTTTATTTTTTCTTGTGCTTTCTTATTTTCTATTTCATTTAGTTCTGCTTTAATCTTTGTTTATTTACTTCTTTCTACTTTCTTTGGGGTTAGTTTATTGTTGTTTTTCTAATTGCCCCAGGTGTGCAGCTAGTCTTCAATTTTAGCTCTTTCTTCTTTTTTGATATATGCATTTATGGCTATGAATTTCCTTCTCCGTACAGCTTTTGCTGCATCCCATAGGTTTTGAATTGTTGTGCTGTCATTTTCATTTGCTGATTTCTTTTGAGATTTCTCCTTTGATCCACTGTTTGTCTAAGAGTGTGTTGTTTATCTTCCATATCTTTGTGTCTAATATGCTTCTCTTGCATTTACTGATTTCCAGCTTCATTCCACTGTGTTCAGAGAAATTACTTTGCATAATTTCAATCTTTCTGAGTTCATTGAGAATTTCTCTGTGGCCTACCAGGTGGTCTCTCTTGGAGATTGATCCATGTGCACTGGAGAATAATTTATATCCCACTGTATTGGGGTGTAGCATTCTATATTATTGTTATTCAAGGTCTTTGTTTCTTTATTGATTCTCTTTTGAAATGTTCTGTCTAATGATGATAATAGTATATTAAAGTCCCCCCTAAAATTATAGAGGCATCTATTTCTCCACGTAGTTTTTCCAGTGTTTTCCTCAGGTATTTTGAGGCACCCTGGTTAGGTGCATAAAAGTTTATGATTGTTCTTTCTTCTTGAAAGATTACCCCCTTTACTAATATATTGTGTCCATTTTTGTCTCTTACAATAGTTTTTCATTTAAAGTCTATTTTGTCCAATATTAGCATAGGCACTCCCACCCTTTTTTGTTTATTGTTTGCTTGTAAGATTGTTTTCCAGCCATTCACTTTCAGCCCCTTGATGGTGGGTTTCTTGTAGACAGCATATAGGTCATATTTCCTTATCCATTCTGCCAATCTGTGTCTCTTGATTGGTGAGTTTAATCCATTTACATTCAGTGTTATTACATTCAAGGAATTGCGTACATTAGCCATATTTTCTTTGGGTTTATTTATGTATGCCATATTTTTTGTAACTCTCTTTTTGTCTTTTCAGTTGTTCTTATACTCTCCTCCAATTCTCCCTCTCTCTTGTTTTATTGTTTCAACCTGCAGAACTCCCTCTAGTATTTCTTGAAGAGCAGGTTTCTTATTGGCATACTCTCTTAATTTCTGTTTATCTGTGTATATTTTGAACTCTCCATCATTTTTGAATGCCAGCTTTGCTGGATAGAGAATTCTTGGGTGGAAGTTTTTCATTTAGTACCTTAACAATGTCATACCACTGCCTTCTTGCCTACATGGTTTCAGATTAGAGCTCAGCACTTAATCTTATTGAGCTTTCCTTGTTTGTGATGGTTCTCTTTTCTCTTGCTGCTTTCAGTATTTTCTCTTTGTCCTGAGCATTGGACAGTTCGACAAGTCTTAGAGTAGGCCTGTTGGGATTTACATTGTTTGGGGTACACTGCACTGCGCTTCCTAGACATGTATATGCATCTCCTTTAATAGGGTTTTCAGCCATTATTTCCTCCAACATTCCTTCTATCCCCTTTCCCTCCTCATCTCCCTCTGGGATGCCTATGATGCATATGTTTGTGTGTTTTGTTTTGTTGTTCAAATCCCTAAGTGCCTGCTGTATTTTTCCTATCTTTTTATCTATCTGTTCTACTATCTATTTGATTTCAGATGTACTGTCTTCCACATTGCTAATTCTCTCCTCTGCCTGCTCAAATCTGCTGTTATATGCTTCCAGTGTATTTTTGATTTCGTGGATTGTACCATTCATCACCATCATATCCGTTATCTTTTTATGTATGTTTACAATTTCTTCATTATGTTCTCCCGGTATCTTCTGAATATCCTATTCTCTTCCTTCACTTCATTAAGTTGGCCCATGATATTTGTTTGGACAGCTCTGATTAATTGATCAATGTTCTGCAACTCCTTCTGGTTTTTAGTCTGTTCATTGTCCTGGGCCATGTCTTCTTGTTTCTTAGTATGGTTTGTAATTTTTTGTTAGTGTCTGGCCATCTTTTTATCTTGATGGGTTTATTCAGTTGATTAGCTTCTGTTTTTGTGTGTGTGTTAAGTTTTATCTTTGATACTTTGTTCCTCTTATCCTATTTCCTTGCTGTTTTCTATGTTCCCTTTAAAGAAAAGGATTAGGGCCAGAGTAAGTGAAAGAGGTAAGAAAAGAAAAAGGATAATAGTAATAATAATAGTAAAATTTAGAAGAGGAACTGTATAAGACCTAGGAGAATGAATAATTATCTTATATAAGCAGTGTAGAGTAATAGGAATAAAAAAGTGGAATGCATACAATGAAATGAGAAACCAAATAGAGAAAAATATATAGAATAAATTAAAAGGCCAGACTGATGAGAAGTGAAGGAAAGTGAAAAGAAAAGACAAAAAGAAAAAAGAAAAAAGTTAACAAAAGAAAGAAAGAGAATAGACAAGGTAGAAATAAAAATGAGAAAAATTGAGGACTAAACAAAGAGATGGAATGTTAAAACAACAGAAAGCAGAAGATAGAAAGATGAAGGAAGGAAAAGAGAGAACATTGATAGACAAAATCATTATACACAAAAAAAGGGGAAACCAAGGAAGAGGAAACACAGCAAACAAGAAACAAGCCAGCAGCTCCTAATTAAATTTTTTAAAATGGGGAGGCAGAAAGAGTAAAGAAAAACAAACAAACAAACATACAAGCAAGGAATCAAACAAAAAGTAAGAAAAAATAGCCTTCCCTCTTAGGCCCCTGAGGAGCTTCTCAGGCTGCCAGTGTTCATCAATCAATTACCCTGCAGCCTGCCCTCTGCAGGGTGTGAAGTAGGCTTTAGTGGGTAAACTAAGTTAAAATTTTTAAACAGTAACTTTTTGTTTTAAGGAAAAATAAGAGACCCAAGAGAAACTAATACTTAAATAATGTCAATGTTTTCCCTGTCCTAAAGTATCAGCTGGATGTTTGATATCCCAGTGGATCGCTAGTCTAAGAGGAGCCGGGAATTAAACTAGGGGCCTCATACATTCGAGGTGGAAACTCCTCCACTGAGCTAAACTTTCTTGCTGGGTCAGTTAGCTGTTCAGAAAGCTATCCAGTCACTTTCCCTCGGGTAGGTTTCACTCTGCTGTTGGGTTGATTCCTGCTGATTAGCAGCCTGTCTGTTCCTGCCCGCTTTCTATTCTTATTTTTTTTTCTCTCCCAGGGCAGCAGGTTGCAATAGCCTGTGTGAGTGGATCCCCCCTCACCTTTCCTGGTCGGGTTGAGTTGCCTTCTGAAATTCAAATGGGATCCTGGCGACCAAACTCCCCGCAGAAAAATGATTCTCAACCTTCTTCCAGACCACTCCCTCCTCCCACCCTAAATAGGCTCTTGGAAGCTTAGTAAGCACTTCCTACTGTCTGCCTCCTTTAGGGGAGTTGATAGTTTTCAGCACTCGACTAGTCAATTCCCTGACTATGCCTTCTCCCAGTCCAAGTTTCTCTATCCCAGGGTGGTTGGGTAAATCAGGCTACCTCAGCAGATTTGCCTCTACCCTCTTCCTGGTGCCACGTCGAGCCAGTTGGTATGCTCCCCAAAGCTCAAAGGGGGTCCAGGCGACCAAACCCACAGATACGAAACCCCTTTCCACCTTTCACCAGAACCCTCCCACTCCTGGAAACCCTCCCTCTCGCTTGGTGGCTGGTGGAGTAGGGGTTTGCAGTGGCTTTTTGACTTGAGGGTGGGGTCTAGCCACCTGCCATTTCCAGCCACAGGGGTGAAAAACTCACAGTTTTACCTTTAGCTCTTTATCTCTTTGTCTATCTCCTTCCAGATCAATGCCCTGAAGCCTCCTGCTCTGTGGGTTCCCAAAACAGCTCACTTGGACAGGATCTTGCCCCCTCTCAGCCATTTTTTGCAAGAGAGATGGTGAGTGCCCACTTAAACTGGCACTATCTTGCCACTGCCCAAAACATCTTTAATTTCATCTGAGGTCAAGGTATTCAATGAAAATACAAACAGATGACCAGAGCAAACAGACAAACTAAAAAATAATTTTATTTACAAATAAGAGTTTATATTTTATATCTGGATCAAAGCAAGATATCACATCTTCTTTTTTTCTGCAAGGTCAAATCTCCTGATTAGATGATTAATAGTCATTATCAGACATAGGTACTAGGCAGTCATCTGAAACAAAGCATTTACATCCAGGGAAAACTAGTCAGTTTAGAGTTATTCTAAAAGATTAAAAACATAGTAGTTTTCTTAAGTAGCACTTTCAAGCCACCCTATGTAGTATGGCTTAGAAGCTACTCCTTCACAGAACCCTGGGAATATTATAACAGAACTTGAATTCAGGACATCTGGATTCTGCTCTTGAGTCTGAAGTACTGATTATTCTGATTTTCTGAATAGGAAAGCATGTGTGTTTTGTGCACAGTAGCATCAATGTTGAAATCATCTTCTACATAAAAGTGTTGACTCCCTTTCAGTCATTCTTTATCATTTGCAGCCAAAGATGAGTTCAAAAAAGTTACAGTATTTCTCTGTGTAGAGTCAATGAATTGCTGCATATGGACAAAGCCTTAGATGTGCCGAGTCCTACCTCACCCAGCGTCATTAGGAAAAGTTCACCAAAGTGATCTGATTGATCCCTGCTATCACGGATTTTCTAAACTCTACTCTAGAAGCTTCAGAAGTGTTTGTCACAGAAATAGTGTTTTGTTGTTGTTGTTTTTGGTTAAGATAATACTCTCTAAAGAATTTTGGAGACAAATGACAGGTGATAAAATTATGAAAATAATTATCACTAGAGTCACAAAATAGAGCATAAATAGGCATGGTTTTAATAAGCCTTGTTGTACTCCTTATTTTACAAGACTCTACAAGGATATCAGTTAATGATGCTACCAATCCAGGACTACTTATTTCACAAAATCATGCACCATTCAATTGTATTTTTAAACACAATAATTTTAACATGATTGCTCACTTCTACAGGCTACCTTGGGTAATCAAATCTTTTGGGAAAATGAATTTAATTTCTTTATAATTATTGAGTTATGCCAAATCAATTTTTTTCTTTCCTTGTTTGTAAAAGAAGTACTATACAATGAGTTGGCTTAAACAATAAGAATTTATTGGTTAAAAATTAAAGCATCATCAAGGCGATGCTTTCTTCCCAAAGACTGGCATTTTGGGGCTGGTTGCCTGTGATCCTTGGTCCTTGACTCTTCTATCATAGAGTAATGCATATGGCAGTCTCTCTTGGCCTCTCTTCTAGGTTCTGTTGACCTTCAGCTTCTTGCTTCTTTCCCTCTATCTGTCTGAATTTCATTCTTATTAGAAAAGATTCCAGTATTAGGATTAAGACCTACCTTGATTGAGGTGGACTACACCTTAACTGAAGTAACCTCATCAAAAGGTCCTACTTAGGATGGATTCACACCCACATGAATGGATTAAGTTTAAGAATATGCTTTTCTGGGTACATAGTTCCAAATCACCACACCAGGGGGTGGATGTGGCTCAGATGGCTGGGCATCCATCTCCCATAGGGAGGGACTTCCTTGGGACTTCCGGGTAAAATTAAGAAAAATATAGAAGGCGTGTGAGCTGCCAGGCCCCGTGCACAGGTGCACTGACAGGTGTAGGTGTGCCAGGCCTCACAGAGCCATGCAACAAGATGATAATGTAACAGGAGAGTGACACAAGGGAGAGCCAAGACGAGACGTGTCAAAAACCCAGGAACTAGGGTGGTGCAGGTGGCAGAACGCCTCTCTCCCACGTCGGAGTTTCCCAGGATCAAATCCCAGTGAAGACAGGAGGAGAATGATGAGAATAGAGAGCAGGAAACAGACAGGAGAATTGCCCAGCGAGTGGACACAAAACAGCAAAAACAACAACAACAACAACAACAAAAACCAAACCAAAAAACGAGGGGAGGGTTTAAAATGGTTAAAACAAAATAAATAAATAAATCTTAAAAAAAAAAAAAATCACCACACCAATTAGGAAAGAATCCACTACTGTTAGATACAAAAACATGGATGAATCTCACAAACATATTAAGTGAAAGAAGCCGTATATAAAAGAGTAAATACTATATGATCTCATTAATGTAAATTTCAAGAATAGGAAGATGTAATCTATGATGGAAAACTTAGAATAATTATTACTTCTAGGGGGTAGAAGGAATTGAATGGGAAAGAACATGAAGTTTTTTGGAAAGTTTTGGGGTGTTTGTTCTATGTTTTTAAAAGTTTCTTTAGTTTATGCAGATTTTATATAAAAGGTAAAGGCTATAAAATATATCAACCTCTAGTTTATATTCTTGCTAAAATTATTTAGTGGAAAGCTGCAGAATTTCTGTCTGCAATTGTTTTAGAAATGTATAAAAAATAAGAGCAATTGGTAGATAGATGAAGGAAAAATTAGATGGCTAGGTATATGATAAACCAGGTATCATAAATAAACCTTGGAAAAACATAACTAGAATTTGAATATTTTTTTTACCATCCCAATTCTACCAGCTCTTGCCAGGATTATTTCTATAGCCTCTTAACTGGTTTCCCTGCTTCTGCTCCTCTCTGCCCCCACAATCTATTCTAGTACAGCCACTAGAGCAATAAATAAATCTGATCATGTCAATCCTCTTCTCAAAACATTGGAAGAACTTTCCCCATTATACACAGTATAAAATTCAGTGTCTTCACTCTTACTGTCATTGACCTATGTGATGTAACCCCCATTACTTCTCTGACCCTACCTCCCACCACACTCCCCTTCCTTAATTCTATTCCAGCCACACTCACCTACTTGCTTTCTCTTGACCACACTAGGCATGCTCTCCCCTTAGGGCATTTGCACTTTCTCTTTCCTCTGTCTGGATTAATACTTTCTCAGAAATCTTTTTGGCTCACTCAATTCTTCAGTTCTTATATATCATGTTTTCAGCGAGATCTTCCTTGTCTATCTTATCTAAATGTTATTCACCCCAATATGATATTTC
>PVKH010048116.1:0-10229 GCA_004027955.1 Chaetophractus vellerosus | reverse complement strand
ATTAAATCAAACTCAAACCATTACACACCCGCACCAACACATCCCCAGAAAAATAATGTTTTCTTAAAGTTCACTTCAAGCTCACAGACCCTTTGTTAAGAACTCCTGCTTTAGTATATAAATGTACCTCTAGATACATTAAATTTTTCTAGCAGGCTATCTAAAAACTGTTAATAGTATCTTCTGTGGAGTGGGACAGGGCTAAGGGAGGAAAAAGGGAACTGCTACTTTTCATTTTACATGCTTTTGAAGTAGCTTGGATTTTGTACCATGCTGATATATTACCCTATAACATCATGAAAAAAAACAGAAAGCTTAATTGTCTTCTAAAAAGTAAAATTATCTTTCTTGTTAATTGTACACCTTGCTGTTTTCATACCTTGATTCCTTCATACATACATCCCAAACTCTTCACACCAAAAGCCACCTGGTTGGCTGAGACATCAAGACATGTGGCAGGCTGGCCACAGACATAATGGAGGGTCCTGGCAGAGTCTTCAGCTTTTAGCAAGTATACCAGATCTCCAGCAGTGTCTACTGCTACAGGGTACCTTCCGGTGTCTGGAACTATTTCAAGGTAGTCAACCTGTTCAAACATAAGGGTTGTTTAGCACTTGAGATCTCACCTAAAGTTCATCCTGACTTGGTCAAACCATACCTATACTTCCTACACATCAATGAGAAGACCAGTAACCAAACAGAATAAGATGGGCTAAGGGACAGTTCACAGAAAATGAAACACAAACACCTTTTATACAAATGAAAAGATGCTATCAAAAGAGAAATATAATACATTCCTAATAAGAGAAATACAAAGTGAAAATTCACTGAGATGCCATTTCCACAGTAAAAAACAAGAAGTCTGCTATGATACTGGCATAGAAGCAGAGGTAGGACAATTACATTTGTGGGTCCCACTTGTTGGTGGGGATGTGATCTTGTCCAACTTCTATAGAGGGAAACCTGGCAATACTTATCAAAATATCAAATGTACATATGCTTTGACCTAGCAAGTCCACTTCTTGGAATTTACTTACAAATAAACTCACATAAATGCAAAAGTCTATAAGATTATTCCCTACAGCACTTTCAGCTATTTAGTCATAGCTAAAAACTGAAAACAAAGAAAACCCTAAACATCTATTACTAAGGGACTAATTGAATAACTTACAATAGTATTCCATGATATCACAGAAAAAAACACGAAGAAATTCTTTATAAACTGGTACCAATGGAATAATATCAGAGATATATGGGAGAAAAAGCCAAGGAAGCAAGGTGAGGAAGAAGATTTACACTGTGCTAACATATGTGCAGAAGGTGGGACAAAGGAAGCATATGATGTGCTTGGCTGGTGCAGGCATAAATCTGCTAACAACAGCTGCCTTCTGGGAGGGAAGTGGTTTGAGGTGGAAGACAAATTTCCCACTGTAAACCTTATTGTGTCTTTTAAATTCTAAACCACAAAGGTATATTAACTAATCAAAAAATGAAAGTTGTTTTTTAATAAGAAATTGAGTAAATAAAACTTATTCAGTTCCAAAATAACAAAATACGTATTTTAACATCTATGTAAAACTCAAAAACGTGTTATCAAAAGGTTAAAAATATCTGAGTTATCAGCACTCTCCTGGTTCTACTGTTATGCAGCAATTCCAGAGTGTGTTAGGTTGTCTGAGGGTAGAAAGGTTATTATAACAAGCATTTTTATATTACAGTACTCAAAACACACATTCCTCCCACTTCCTCTTATCTGCATGGATATGGGGATTATCTTGCACAAATAATTTGTTTTTATATATCTGTAAGCAGTCATTTCCCTCTAGTGCAGCTCGTGTCAAGTTTTTGCCTCCTTGAGTAAACTATGGGAGGGGAGTATGGATGGTGGTGGTGTGCCACACTGTGTAATAACGAAAATCCATTGTAAAAGGCAAGCTTTACCCTGACAATATGCCAAATGAGTTCAAAGCCTGAGTCCTGAAGACTGTCCAGAGGGGCCTGAAAATGAATAAATATCCAGGTGAGTGCTTATCCTCAGGCCCCACAGTGTGTGTGGCAGCCTAACATCCCAGACCATGGATCCATCACAAAGGATGAATGTACCAGGCTAATGTTACAAATCTGGGAACACTGCCATTGCTTTTCAGGAATTTTATCTAGGAAAGACAAAAATGGCCAGCTTTCCAGGCTATGGGGTGCCTTTTCCAGACACATTCAGTGCATTCTGTGGCAACCCCTTATCCAGGGTAAGAGATAATACATAAAAAGTGTTATAAGAGAAAAGAATGTAGTTAGAGAATGGAAAGCTGAAGTTTAATCCATTTAGAATTGGTAAAAAGTTGTTTGTAAATATTTGGAAATGAAATAGAAATGGTGAACTAACCATAGATTTTGTGATTAGTAACACATATGGGTATGATAGTGGTTTGGTTTTATTTTTCCAAGTAATGGAAATGCTCTAATATTGATTGAAGTAATGAATGTGCAACTCAGTGATTACAACAAATGGCATTAATTGTACAATTTAGATGAACTATATGGTTTATGGGAAAAATTATTAGGGTGGATTTGGGAAAATACACAAAATGTAAGACCATAGTAAGTAGTAATAATTTGATGATGTACTTTCGTATTTTGTTGCAAATATTTCACAAAAATGTAAGGTACTTTTGGTGGGGTGATGTAAGGGAGTCCTATATGATGTGATACATGCTTCTTTTGTAAGTTCACAACTTTTACCATACACTTATTATTTATGTTTGTTCATGTATGAATGCTATACTTCAATAAATTGTTTTTAAAATTTTTAAAAAGTGTTATAAAACACGCCTCCAACAATGATTGCTTGCTTCTTCTCTCTCTCATTCTAAAACTAATTTCTTATTTTCCTAAAACTGACATCCTCAGTCTAGCCATTTAACTTCTTCTTAATGTTGGATTTTTGATAGAATAAGAGGCTTAGACTGAAAGTGGTTGTGCCTTTGCTGGGAGCTGTAAACTACTTCAAGAAGCTTCCTGTCTGTGCCAGCATGCCTCCATATTGCCAAAATCAGGATTTATATTTTTTATAGAGGGACTCAGATCTTAAGTAATTGTTTGAGTTCCTATAATGATCTCTGGTCTACACTATTCTTTAATCAGAGACCAAATAAACACTATGGTAGTTTTCAGAACAGAAATAATTCTAATAAATTCTCATAATTTCTAATAAATCCCCAAGATGACAACATAAGGTAGTTTTGGGGAACACCAGCTCCAAATTGAACAGATTTGATTACTAAAGGGGCCAGAAGTTTATGGAAGTACAGCAGTAATGCTTTTGAAATTATTCAAGGCTAACAAGATTTCCACCAGGGGAATTAGGGAAAGGAATAAAAATTTGTTCCAGGTCAGGCCATCAATTCATTATGTAAGCATTGACTTCTCTTTTCACTCTTCTACCAATGCCAAAATCAAGCTTATTTAAATCCACATTCCACATAGACAGATTTGAGTTCCTCCTTCTTACCATCCAATAATCTTTCATCATACAAATGGAAAAGTTCATGTACAAAGAAGACAGGTGCTATCAAGTGAATTCTGAAATAAGCTATACACAAAGAATTCTTCAGGCTGGCTCAGCTTCATATGTCCTGGAACATGGCTACCCAATTAACACTGACTTCTATTTTAATCCAAGAGTTACTCTTAATTCCAGGTGAGAAAATCCCGTGATGGAAAAAGTGTAGGATGGAAATCTTCCTTCCCATGTGGGTTGGGGTGACACCACTGAACTCATTTTTACTTATATATTAGGCCAGAAGCTGAGCCCAGATTTCCAGGGATGAGGCCCACTATGTTAGTCTGAAAGAGGCTAAGGACCACAGTGATGAGGGAACTCTGGCTGTGAAGTCAGCCCTGAGAGGTGTGAATTACAATTTCTTAGTTCTGGGTCCTGGGGCAAATCAATTCACTGCTCAATGGGACAAACAATTTGACCTACTTCACAAGGCTGTTATGAGGCTGATGCATGTAAACCCTAGAGGAAGCCTGAATGGATGGGAATGCTAGTATCTTTACTAGGTATTTATACTCAATTTAGAGATTAAAAAATAAAATGACCAGACTAGAAGCTCACCAATTTCTGAACTTCAAATTCTACAGCTATTTGCCAATATCCCTCCTCATTGGGGCATGACATTATGACATCAAAGGCAGAAGCTGTGGCAAGTTGCATCTTCCTGGTGGAGGGTTAGTACCTGTATTCTTGCATCATGCTCAAAATGATGAATAGGATACTTTCCCATCCTTAGATTCCAAATATTAAGAAATCCTATACAGAAAGAAAAAATGCAGGTAACAATTTTAAACTCACTTAATAAGCACAATTATAAAACAATCATGAAACAATTAAAAGATAAAATGACAAATTAGCAAAAAATATTTGTATCACATATAACAAAGGTCAATTTCCTAAAATATATAAAGGGCTCCTAAGATCGAATGAGAAAAAAAAATAACTTAAAAGTGAGCAAAGGACATGAGCATCCTGTTTGCAGAAAAAGAAATACAACTGACATTTAAACTTAAGGAAATATGTACATGTTCACTCACAATGTACAAGGATATTCACTGCAGTGTTGTTATTTATATCAAAAGACTGTATATGTCTATCAATAGAGAACTGATTAAATAATGGTACCTCCACAGTTTGGAATTTATAATAAAATGAGAAGTTAAAAAAAAATGAGTCAGCCATATATGTAACCTATATGAAACGATCAACAAAATATATTGTAAAATGAAAAAAGTACAATACAGAATAGTGTATAGTATGCACTTGGTCATGGACAAGAGACTTTGGTGAGGGAAGTCACTTATGCTTTATGACCTGGTAACTGTAAGCTTCTACCCCAAATAAATACCCTTTATAAAAGCCAACAGAAAAGCACAAAACCAGCTGGACTAGAAGTGGAGGTCACAAACTAGCAGCCCAAGACCAAGTGCACCAAACATACCTAGCACCAAAATACATTTGCGTGAAAGCATATTTAAACACACTGGTGTACAAACACACATTTTTATTATGAATGCTTTAACCAAGGCATGGCTTCTCCAAAGTAGAACCTAAATTTTGTCCACTCAACATTAATAAACATTTATTTATAAAATATAATAAAAATGAATTACATAAGGTGTTCCCCACAGGGAAATAAGTTCAAATTCACCCAAGGTTCAAATTTTTCCCTTTCAAAAGTTGAAAACACTTCAAATTTATGAACTCCATTAGCAAGTAGTAATTAACATTAGAAAACAGGAATTAATCCTCAGTAAACCAGGATAGTAAAACAAACCAGACTGACTCTATTTCTAGACCCCAAATCAGAAATAAATATCTAATAGTTTGATGAATTAAAAATACTAAAGTGGACTATTTTCCTGAGTTACAAAAAGTTAAGAGACATTAGCGGATATAGAAACTTTCATGAGACGTTTTGGGGAGAAAATAAAAGCATGCATTTCAACAATATTAAAACAAAAAACAAAAAAACAAAAAAACCCACAAGGCTTTTCAGGGAAATGAATGTAAGGTAATTTTATTGAGAGAGAAATAATTCTGAATTACAGGCAGCTTGCAATCCCCTGTTACCTTAACAAATAATGCACTTCACTACCGGTTAGAACCTGCAAAGCCAGAGAGAAGAGCCAAATTAACTTCATCAACTCTCCAGGGCAAATGTAGAAATTTGTCTTGATCATCCCCCAAATCATGAAGAAGTTGCAAAACACCCCATTTAACCCAGAGGAGCAATGCTGATCTGGACTACCTCTACACTGGGCTGTATGTCTTTCTGTACGGTTCCACCCCCATTCTCTCTGGCTTTGGAAAACTAAACCGGGCAGGGGCAAATGACTTCATGTTGCTGGATAGGAGGAAAAACACACAATCACTCTTCCAGCCACCTAAGTATGGATTGTGAGAGCATTGATAAGGGATATCAAAAAGAGCTGGATAAGCTAATTCCAGGCGTACACACGACTACCAGGCAAAAGCTTAGAGTACAATCTTCCCAGCTTCTAACCCAGCTTTTTGCTGAACTATATACTCTTCCAACCAACTGACGTAGTCAGTGGGGCTGTACTGTTTCATAAGGGAAGGCCACCGACAAGGAGAAAAACACCCCCTTAACAGAGCCTCGAGATTTCAAAGGCAGACACACAGGAATCAAAGGCTGCCTTGGAAAACAGGAAATGCCCTATGGGTTAGTGGTAAAATAGGGCCCTGGAAATGGACCTCGTTCAAATCTCCACCAGGCTCGCACGTACTCACGATGTGACCTTGGTGTAGCTACATAAATGCCCTCTCCATTCCCCATCTATAAAGTGGGGACAACTGTAGCAGCAATAATAATGACAATGACAATTAACGTTTATCGGGCACTTTCTAAGAGCTGGGGCCCCCTGATAAGTGTTTCCCTCACATCTCATTTAATGACCGCAGTAGGAGGTAGGTCTAATTATCATCACTATTCAAAAGTCGATGAATGGGGCTCAAAAAAGGGAAGTCGCTTCCCCCAAGGTCATAAAAGCCAGTAGTGCCAAGGCCGAGATTTTATCCCAGACCCAACACAGAAATCTGTGCTCGCAACAAACAACTAAGGAATGCTGCTCCCGCTTCCTCAAAAGGCTGTGGGGATCACTGCATTCTTCCATACACGTGAACATTTTTAGCACAGGGCGGCACCAAAGAAGCGCACAAAATGGATTAGCGGTGATACTACATGGAAGGCCCCGTCAGCTGGGAGCTTCCAGACGAGCAATTTGGACACCCGAGAGTCCTCAGCGGCGTGGAACCAAGGGGCCGGCGGCCTGGAAGCCGATGTCGGTCCGCGGGAAGGAGTCCGGGGGTGTGGTCCATGCGCGCCTGCCGCGGGGAGGGAAGCGACGGCTTAGGCAGGGCAGGTCCGGGCCCCCGGGGGCGCAGAGCTGGAAGCGCGGGCCGTGAGCTCGGGGACGCGGGGAGGGCCGCGGTGCCCGTTGGCGGGTAGCCCAGGGCCCCTGGCTCACCTCACCCGGAACCGCTCCTTCCACACCTTCCCGCTACTCTGACACAGCTCGCGCAGTCGCCAGCAGGTGCTGGAGATGCGGCCGATATTAGCGGCCGTCAGCGCCCCGCTGCACAAGATGTACTCCAGCACCTCTCCGGCGGCTTGACGAGGCAGCTGAGGCCCGCCGCCTCCAGTGCAGCCTTGACCGCAAGCACCAGCACCACCTCCATCTCGCTGTCGACCGTCTTCCGCCGCCATTTTGTTCGCGTACCTGGGGTCACCTGGCGCACCGGTGAACCCCGCTTCGCCCCAACCCCCAGGCTCGAGGGGCGGGCTCCAGGGTCGCTCCGCCAATGGCCGTGGCCCCACCCCCTCAGCCCCTGGCCGCTCCTGAGGAAGGACAAGTAAAGGAGAGGATCTTTGGGAAAAAGTGAGCCCAGAAAGGGATGATGCCTCTATTTGGAGGCAATGATGGTAGCAGCCATCTTTCTTAGGTGTGCTGAGCATTTACTGTACCTTAGCTCGTTGGGCCTTCCCAATATTCTATAAACCTTTATGATCCCCAAATTGCAGGTGAGGAAACGGGGATAAAGGAGCTCGACGGGTAGGCTCAGGGTTCCCCATCTTGGATTCTAATCCAGTTCCTCTTGGCTTCTGCTTGACCGTGCTCTTAACTGGTGTGCTGTAATGTTATTGAGAAGATGATGTTTCTCCAGAGCTCCTCATTCGCACCCTGTAAATAGGTACCATAATGATAACTGCTCTACAGATAAGGAAAACTAGGCTTGTGAAGGTGGGGGACACTGCTTAAGGTCACAGAAACAAAAAGTGGTAGATCCTGGATTTGAACCCTCAAAGCAGCAGTTGCCACTCGGGTATAGAACAACCTGTTGTCAGTACATGGAGCCTGCAATAAAGTGCTCCACTCCTCCCTGCCCTCCAACTTGGAAATTAGGATGCCTTAAGAGAGTTGGACTAGTAAAGTTACTCTCAATTGACAGGATTAAACCATCCATGGCTCCCTACTGCCCATAGAAATAAATCTGAAATTCCTAACATTGTTGGAGAAGGACAAACCCCTGTTAACTACTCATTGCCTATATCAAGCCATTCTCTCCCTCACCAGCCACTCCACAGCCAGGCTGGTCATCTCTTGCCTCCCACTTCTGGCCTTCAAACAGATACTATTCCTACTGCCTGTTATGTGCTTCTTGTCAGCACTCCCTCTTCCTAGCTCCTGCTCCTCTTCCTCCAAGCTTCAGCCTAACCTCCCCAGGTGCCCTCCCTACCCTCACCCCAGCCCCAGTACCATAAAGCACTCCTTCCCTGCATTTTGTAGTCTTGCAACAATTTACTTAATTTATAACTGTTTGTTCAACGTGCATCTTTCCCATGAGGCACAAGCAATTTCAGGACCACATCTGATTCAGGTGGACCAGTGGCTTAGCACCATACCAGACTCTCAGTGATCTGTTGATTGCCATTGTCTGACCAGCTGTGTTGTTGAAATGTGTTTGCTGTTTTCTGTATCTGTAAAATGAGGATACTAATAATGTCTGCTTCCTGGAGCTACTGTGAGGATTAAATGTTGAGTAAATTCATGTGAAGTGTGTAGACCAGTGCCTGGTACAGAGAAAGTGCTTGATAAAAGTGTGTTACACTGCTGCCACTTCTACCACTGTCATTAAAGCAGAAAGGTTCAGAGTAACCTGTCTGGCAGATCTGGAATAGGGGCTGGGCCTTCATGCCTCTAAAGCCAGCTGATAATTTCTGGACTTGCTCTTGCCTTCTCTCTAGTAACAGCAACCTTGTTTACTGTGCCCCTCCTTCTCCAAACACTGCTCACCTTGCATCTGTGGCCCCATTCTCTTCTTGTTCTCCTCCTACCTGACTTAGTTCTTTTGGGGTTCCTACAAGTGTCTTTCCTTCACTCTCCCTTCAGACCATCTTACTCCTGTCCACAACTCAAATGATGGCCCCAAACCCAACTTAAATATCCCCCTGCCTCAGTTCAGCCCAGCTTGCTCTTCTGAGCTCTAGGCTCACGTAGCCAACTGCTTACCTGGCATTCTCTTTAGGTCTCTCAAACCCAACTTACCCAGGAAAAGAGGCATAATCTTTGTTCCTTCTACTCTACTTTGTCCTCTCCTAGTGGTCCCCACCTAAGAAGGGGCTACCCACTCATCCATTCCAGCAAAACAGGAACTTGTAGCCATCCTTGCCACCTCACTTGCAAGCACCATCCATATCCAAATGCCTAATAGAGATTAATTCCTCTCTCCTTCAGTTTTCTCATCTGTAAAATGGGGATAATAAAAAGCCTTCCTAGTATGGGAAACAATACATATATACACCAGTTACTATTGCTGTGTGACAAATAAACCTCAATCTCAGTGGCTTAAAACAACCTTGTTTTTGTGCTCTTGATTTTGTGGGCCAGGAAATGGGGAAGGGCTCAGCTGCAGAGCTCTGGCTCAGGGACCCTCACGCGGTTGCAGACAGATGTTAGCTGGCTGGGGTTGTCACCTGAAGGCTCGATTTGGCTGGATGTCTATGAAGACTCATCCACATGACTAGCAGGCAGTGCTGGCTGTCAGCTGGGAGCTCAGCTGGGCTGTATTTGTACTTTACCTGGCTTCCCCCAGAGCAAGCATCCCAAGAGCAGCAGGTAGAAGCTGCATGGCCTTTTCTGATCTAGCCTTATGAATGACTTGGCTTCAGGAACTGTACAGTGTTGCTCCCACTGCTTTCATTTGATTACAAGGGAGTCACAGAAGTCAGCCCAGAGTCAAGGAGAGGGGACATAAACCCAACCTCTTGGTGGGAGAGTATCAAAGATTTTGCAGACATGTTTTAAAACCACCACATTATACATAGCACTTGGAACTATGCCTGGCACAGAGGAAATGTTACTCTGGCAGAGACGAACAGGGCGAAAGAGCTCATGGAACTGAGGTCCTAGTATAGGGGACATCCAATAGTATCCATACCAGCTAAGCCAATCACACTATTGTGAGGAGGGGGGGGAGTGCTAGGAGGAAAAGATAAGACAGAGGAAGACATTGAAGGATGTGAAGAAGAGTGGTTGTCTTTTCTTTCTTTTTTCATTTTTATATTTAATGTCGTAAAATAGCCAGAGCACACAATTTCCCATTTTAATTGTACATGTTCACACATACAATTCAGTGATATTGATAAGGG
>PVKH010048115.1:0-10229 GCA_004027955.1 Chaetophractus vellerosus | reverse complement strand
AAGGTACCCCACTAATGAAAAATGTTGTTAATGGGGAAAGTTTGAAAGGGGGAGGGGTGAAATATATGAGAATGCCCTATATTTTTGATGTAACATTTATACAATCTAAAGCATCTTTAAAAATAAAATAAATAAAATAAAGTAAAATAAAATAAAAAGAGAGATATAAGTAGCCATTTGTCTGTATTCCCATTTTAAAGTGTTACTGGTATAAACTTTTCTTAATACATGGGAATTCTGAAGATGCTTTTAGCCAAACATAAACATATTTTCAGAAAGCAAGACTTTGAGCTGATCAATAAAACAAGCCAGGTCATTCAGAACAGAGGTCTACTTAGCTCAGAAGTAGCTCTTATTGCCACATAAATATTGTTGAGAAGCAAACCCTTCATCAGTAGCCTCAGGCATGTGTACAAGGCTAAGACTCCTGGAAGAATGGGAGAATAGATTAGATTTCTTAACCTCTTCCTTTCCTGTGTGAGTCCCTTCCATTTTTTCCTACTCTTCTGTTAATAATCCATAACACCTAACACTAGCTATTATAGATGCTTAGGAAATGTTGTTGAGTGAATGACTCTATGAATGTATGAGTGATTTCCTCCTGACAAGTTCTTTATGTCTCTCTCAACTCTGTCTGTTCCAATTGTATAATAAAGGATATTTACACCTATTATTAATGTATGAAATTCTATTTTTTCTGTTAAATGAACATATGGTCTGATTCTTTTGTCTCTTGAGATACTTCATAACACATAGCTTTTATGGTTTGGAATTTTGTGAAAAATGTGAAATTAAGTACACAATATGGAACATGTATATTTGCTGGAAACTGAATAACCCATTGTATTTTGAATAGAAAAATGTGCTCAAACTGGAAAAAAAAAAAGCTTCAAATTCTTAAAGCACAACTTGAAGTAATCATTAATTTGTGATTTACTGGCAGAGGAAGGTAGAGGAGACAGCAGTTTGGCATATAAACTATAGACATGGAGTGGACTGTTTTGAATTACAAAGTCTAGGGAAGACAAAATGATCAAGCAGATGAATTTAGAGCATAATTTGAGAGTATAAGCTTTGGAATCAGAATGTTCAAGTTTGTGCTTTCTTTTATCATTTGCTAGCAATGACTAGATATGTGCAAACCTCCTATTTTCATTTCTTAATCAATATGGTAGGAATAATTATAACTATCTCATAGGGTTATTGTGAGGATCAAAGTGGCAGTTTATAAAGTACATAATACTGTACCTGGCACAAACTAAGGACAATATTTTTGTTATTATTACAGAATCTATAAACCAGAGGATTCTCATTTTCTATGAAATTAGAAACTTTTTTTTTTGGTTAACTCACAGACATAAAGCAAGCATTTATGAATCAGTAGAATCATAGGACACCTCCCCCTGGGCTAAAGAGGTTTTATCTTGGGGGTTTAACTTGCCATTTGCAATAATGCAATGTCTTATTTATTTAGTGGAGTAAATATTTTATACTTTATTTGAGCAATCAGGTTATAATGTTTATGGTCATAAAATTAAAGGCTCCTAATATGTTTAAAAATCTCTATACATAGAACAAGCATCTATGGATCATTAGAAACTTCTTTGCTTAAAATGCTGTCAAGTGAATATATTTTGGATTATATTTTTTAAGCTCACACAGCTATCAAATCTTAATTATTATCTTTCTCTTTTTTCCTTCTTCTTCCCTCTCTTTTTCCTTCTCCCTCCTTTCCTATTCTCTTCCTCATTCCCTCCCTTCCTCACTCTAATTCTCTCTCCCTCCTTCTCTCCCTCCCTCTCTCTCTCTCTCTCTCTCTCTCTCTCTCTGTCTGTCTTTCTTTCTACCAGCATTTACTACTCATCAGTTCTGTTCCAGATTATCCTAGCACTGGAAATACCTTCTCTTCCCCTATCTGTCTACCTAATATCCATCTATGAAAAGGGAATGGCTAATTCAAATTAAGTCACAGAAAGACTCCATAAAGGAGATCATGTTTAAAGTAAGCCTTGAATGTGTGTTTTCCAGGTAACCGGATAGAGCAGGGAGTGGAGTGGGGAAAGGGAAAAAGGGCAAAAGGTGCAGAATTACAAAGGGACAGAGGCATGAAATAACATGGTGATATTTGTTGGAATGGTTAGGGAAAAAAAGTTTCATTGAAAAGTTTGGACATTATCATGGTGAGCATAGTGTTTTCAGCAGGGAAATAACATGATCAAGTTCCCCTTCTGGCAACAGTTTTGAAGATGGAGTAGAGATGGCAGGAAGACTTTATGAGACTACTGTGATAATTTCAATGAAACATGTGGACAGAAGTAGTCAAGATGAAGAAGAGAGAAAACAGATTCTAGAAAGAGAGAATTGATGGGATTCAGTCATCAATTTCATCTATAATAATTACGTATGATTTTCCAGGCTTTGTTTGCCTGTGGGAAGCTAAGAAATTATTCCAAGAGACATATGCTTGCCTCTCCTTGATGTGGAGGTGATTTTTGGTCTCTGTTCTGCCTCCATCTGGTGTTGAGTTCCTTCCTTCCTGCATGACTGCTCCAACCAGTACCACCAGGGTTGCTGGAGTCTCATTTCTGGATTTAGCTTCATGCCAGCTCTCATTTTTCTGGCTATTGCTGCTGGTTCTAATCCCAACCATTGTCACCATTGCTGCTTTTGCTGGCTTCTCTGCCACTATTGCCATGGAAAATCTCAGGATATAGCAGGACTGCTGGACTGATGTTTGAAGGTTGCCACTCATCTTCAGTTGCTAGTGAGGCTGACCCTGATCTTGTTTTACAAGGAGTGTGGTGTACAGGAAAAGTCACAGGCTTTTTAACCAGTAAGATTGGTATTTCATTCTTAACTCTGTTACTTACTAATTTCATGACATGTTGGACAAATTACCTGAGCTCTCTGAGACTTAGTTTCTTTATCCTTAAATTAGGATCATGTTACCTACTATATAGAATTGTTCTGAGGATCCAATGATTTCACGTAGTTAAAATGCCTAATATACTGCTTGCGTATAGTGTGGCAAACGGTAACTACTTATTATTATCATCTTAATCCCCATCATGGACCTACTTAAGTTCCATTACCACTTTCACTCTGTTCTGTCAAAACTGACTGCAATATCACTTCCCCAAAGTTCTTATGGATAACAGGTTAATGAGATAACTTACATAACTCCAACTTGAACAATGTCTGGAATATAATAGTTGCTTGATGCATGCTAACTTCTCTCCTGTTGCTCCATACTCCCATTGGCTTGCTTTTCCCTTGGGGCCATTTTGCACAGAGTCTTTCCTTTGGTGTTACAATCCATCTATTTCCATCCTCCTGTGGTGGTCTGAATTCTAATGTACAAACTACCTCAACTGACCAAATAAGTTACTGTGGGGAGATATGGAGCCCCGACTGAGCAGAACTGGAGAAACTCTACCATTTAATTGGAGAAATTAAAAGGATTATCACAGCTGAACCTTGAGGAAAATAAAAGGTTATTCAATACACTATCCAAAGAAAGTGGCAAGTTCAACTGTGGTCTAGACATTTGTTCTAAGAAGGGGGGGGTAATATGATGATTATTGTCATAATAAAAGTGCAGGCTATGACTGATGCACCAAATCAAGTGGGCCTAATCATTAAAGTTTAGATTCAATATCATATTCATAGTAGGACCCTAGCCTGTGACTGCCAGCAGAGAAACTGCATATAATGTACCCCTTCCTATCCCAGGTGAGTGATAGTTTTCAAGAGCAGATGCAGCTTCAGACACCGCAATAGGTGGGGATTCAAGGAAGAACTCCATTCCTAATGGGACACAGCGTAGCAGTTAGGAGTATTAACCCTTGAGCCAGATAGCTTGGAATAAAGTCCCAGGTATACTACTTACTAACAGGGTAACTTTGGGCATTTTATTAATCTCTCCGTGCCTCAGTGTCCCTATCTGTGAGATGAGGATGATGATACCTACTTCATTGGGTTGTGAGAATTTAATAGGTTAGTAAATGTTAAGTGCCAGGAAAAGTGCATAGTGCATAATTGAGACTCAACACATGTTAGCTATATTACTACTACTACAACTACTACCACTATGTAGGGAAAACCAAGACAAAACTGAGTCTCAAGGATGAAGCCAATGGGTTCTTTAGATGGAGGGGGAAGAAAATTCAGAGGAAATTTGCAACTTGAAAACAACATGTGAGGATTCATGGCTGGCACAATGGCTATCATATAGTTTGGTGGGGCTCAGGTTACTATTGCATGTCTCTTCCTAAATCAAGACTGGCCAAGGAATGGGGCAAATCTGGTCCAGCTAACAGAGCTTCAGTAATGTCCTATGGAAAGGCTGAAGAAGGCAGGACTTTATAACCTCCAGAATTCTTGCTGTCATCCTGCAGGCCCTACCAGGGGACCAAGCGAGTGCGTCCTCATGTCAGTCCTGCCTTGATCCCAAGCCACATGCAATCTCAGGCAGCCTTCCTTAGATATATCTGGAGCGGATGTGGATGATTAATCTGCTCTTTTGGATTATTTTCAGTTTACCTTTAAATGAAGAACAAACATGGACTCACAATGCTTTATTCCAAAGGAGAGTTTCTGAACTGAGCAACGAGTAAGCTTTATGGTCTACATAAAAGAGTATTGCTAAGTAGTTTAAATTAGGTAATGCTAAATAAATAGCCCCAAAATAGTCATAATACAGAAATAATATGTAGAGTCCAAAAAAATTTTATCATTATGAATGCATTTGAGATTCTGGTGTTTCTAAATTCCAATGCTGATATCATTAAGGTGAAAAATTGCTTTTTCATGTGGTTTGGCTATAAAAAATGTGTAAATTAGATTAAAATAGTTAAAATATTATCTATTGTTATCTATCTAATATTAGATAAAATATTATGATGTACATTGCTGAAATGTTTAATATTTTCAAATGTCACAGGAGAACATGGGACTTTGATATCAAGCAATGCACATTTTGGATTTAATATTGTAGTTCTTGGTAACATTTACCTTGCTAATCTTTGGTATTAATTTCCTTCTTTTGTCTGATTTGCTCAGAGTAGAACTTTTAAAAATCTTTTCATTTCACATAAAATCTTTAAGTTTGTTTTTGAAATTCAGAGTTTCTACTTTGGTTTTCCTATTGTAGATGTTTATTAGATTATGGTGGTTTTCAAGCCTGAGTTGTACATAGAGTCATGTATGAAAAAAAATATTGGATTATACCAGCTGGTATGGTCCAATGATGTGATTTATATGTCCACATACATGTTACTATGTTTTTAAACTATCTTCCAAATGTTTAATAAAGGTATCCAATAGATTATAAGGAAACTTTTGGTGGGTTTCTTACTAATTTCCTTTCCTGCATTTGTGTACCCACGCTCCAACACAAGTTGTATATGTTTTTCAGGGAACTATTTTAGAATAAACTTGAATGTTTTGAGCTACAGATTTTAATTTCCCTAATAACTGATATCCTCAAGGGTATCTCTAATAGTTTCAAATTATGAATATAACATTTGTTAGGTACTGAATCTTGTCCGCCACAGAAGAAGGTTGATGTCCTAACTCTTGGTCCTGTGTGTGTAAACCTACCTGTAAATAGGACCTTGGAAGATGTAATTATTAGTTAAGGTATGGACTCATTTGTGAATAGGATGTTTGAAAATCCTATTTAGATGAGGCCAGATTGAATCAGTGTGGGCCTTAATAACACGGTTATGCGGTTGATGTGATTTAATATATGCAAAGTGCTTTGGATAGTGCCTGGAACACAGTAAGTAAGGACTATGGAATTATTTTTTGTTATTTAATTATTTGAGGAAAATTAGGGGGGGAAAGGGATATTAACTGTAAACCTGAGGAGGGTATTTTCTACAGATAGTGTTACAATAATATCCCCTTGAAAAAACAGTACTAAGATTTTCACTGACTGTGATTGGTTTAACATTGAGTATGTTTAGATTTAAAATGTGTAATGAATCAGACAAAACTTTGTATTGATAGTCAAAAGAACGCTATAATTTCTAAGTAATACCACTTATGTTGAACTCTGCTTCCCTAATTATACAAAGTAGTTGTTTGATATAATATTTATGTAATCTAAAGCTTCTTTAAAAATTAAAAAAATTAAAAAACAAAGTAGTTGGAACAGTTATGATTCTCCACTCCTCTCATAACTAGGTCTTAGGTGAAAGAAGCCAATGAGAGCTAGCCCCTGCTTCTGCTGCAGCAGAGGGAGATGGATGGAGGTGTCAGGAAAGGCCCTGCTCCTTATGAACCTGGGTCTCAGTGTCTGTGTGGAGCAATGTGAGGCCAAGCTGTGGCCAGGGATGGGACTCCTGCAGTATGCAACACCATTGTGCTTTGAGACCCTGCTCATCCTTGATCACTTCCTCTAGGAGAAGCAGATGGGGGCCCAGCAGCAGTCACTTTTGGCCAAGAGGGAGTATTAACATTATAAATATGTCTGGCCATTTCCATCCTTATGGTGACTGCTCAGATAGAGACTGTAATCATCTTTTATCTTGTGGTCAAGGATGGAAAAATAGAGGAATGATGGACCCCATTTTTTTTTCTTTTGAAATGCACTACACCCAGTGGCTGTGGCTGGAAAGGTAATTAATTGAGTTGTACCATGTTAGGTGTGCTAGAGAGAGTTAAACAACTTAGTTTAGCAATCACTTCCACAAGTACTTTTTATATAAAAGGCATGTCCTAATGTGTCCCACATGTATCTCAAACATGTATCCCAAAACCTACTCATTTTTTCCCATCAAAAACCATTTCCTAGTTTCTTGGTCAATGATATCACTACCAATCTACTTCTCAGAGCCATAAACCTCTGTATTTTATCCAACTTCACCCTTTAACTCACTCTCCACATCAAATTCATTAATTCAGCCTACTACATGTCAGGCACTTTTCTGGGAACTAGTGAAAAGAAATCAATACCATCAGAAACAAGAATTTGTCCTCATAGGCTTTCTCTAGTGGGAGGAAACAAATGACAAACTCACAAATATATAACTTAATCTAGTGGAATGTTGTGCAGTTATTATGATTCATGTCAGATCATTATTATCATGAATAATTATTTAGAGATAAGTATGAAAAACCTGGAATAGAAGCTGAAAGAATATTAAAATGAATAGTGTTATCAGGCCACATTGCAGTAGACTGAAAAGGACCCACAAAAACAAAAATATGATTTTATTATTCATAGGAATATTTCTTAGAGAAATATTCCCAGGGGCCCAGGGAAATTGAATTAAACAAATTTTATCAGAAGCCTATCATTCATTCCACAAATATTTCTTGAGCATCTCCTGGGCACTGGGGACAAAATAGTCCTGGGCATTGGGGACAAAATCTTTGCCCTTAAGGAATTTACATTCCAGTGGAGGAGACAGATAAATAAGTACACACACGTGCACATATCTTAACTATTCTATTTCCTAGCTCTCCAAATCTGTCCTTCTTTCATCCCTCAATAAAATCTTTCCTTCCAGTTCCCTAAGGAAGCCCTTTTCAAACATGGATTATTTTAACAGTATCTTAACTGGTCTCCACTCCATTATCCACATCGCCACACTGATCTTTCTAAAATGTTCCCCTGCTTATGAATATTCTGTGATTTTCTATCATCTACCTTTTGATTCCATTCACATTCTAGCCCCTATCTATTTTTGCAACCTTTTTACTTCCTTATAGCCTGAGTAACACCTCCTATCCAGTCACCCCTGCAGCTTTCAGCTGAAGATCTGACCACATTTCATTGAGAAAATAAACATTTTCATTTGTTGTTCCAAACACTTGAAATACTTTTTCACTGGCTTTTTGCATGGTGGCTGTTTTCCTTTTGAATCTCAGCTCAAATATCACCCCCTTAGAAAAGCCTTCTTTCCCCTTTATTCAAAAGAGCACATTAACTAATAGTCTTTTGTGATAAACATTTGCTAACACCAAATACATTCAAGGCTTTTTAAAAAAACTTTTCTTGTTAGAGAAGTGTGACATTACAAAACAATCATGCATAAAATTCAGGATTTGTGTACACCACCTATTTTTGTTTGCTAAGAGCTGCCAATGCAAAATACCTGAAATGGGTTGGCTTTTATAGTGGGAATTTATTAAAGTAAAATATTACAGTTCTGAGGCTGTGAAAATGTCCAAATCAAGACATCATCAGAGATGCTGTCTCACCAAAGTTTGGCTGTTGTGGCCCTGAACTCATGCCATGTGGCAAGGCAAAATGGCGGCTGATCTCTCCCTTCTCTTCCAGGCTCACTTTCTCCCTGAGCTCAGCTGTGAGAGATCAGGCATATGGCTCATCTCTTGGCCTTGGGGACCTCTCTCTCTCTCTCAGCTTCTGGGCTGCAGGAATTCCTGGAATCCTCTCTCACACAGCAGGATAAAATGGCAACTCTCTTTCTCTGTGTGTCTCTGCATGTTTCTCCCATTTATATAGTACTCCAGCTCTGGCTGAGAGCCACCCTGTGTCATGCCTCATTGAAGTACTCCAAAGGCCCCCAACTGAATTCAGTCCAAACAAGGGATCTCACACCCACAGGAATGGAATAACTTTAAGAACATATTTTTCTTGTGTCCACAAAAGACTCAAACCAGCACATCACCCCACCATCAACACCTTGCATTGGTGTGAAACATTTGTTACTATTAATGTTAGCACTTTTTAAAAATACTGGTACAATATTTTAAGAATAGTTACCTTTGTTACAGTTGCTGAAAGAGCATTAAAATAGTTATATCATCCATTATTTACATTAGGTGTATTTCCCGCATATACCACCTTATTATTACCACCTCGTGTTAGTATTGTACATTTACTATAATTCATGAAAGAACATTCTTATACTTGTACTATAAACTGTAGTCCATCATCTACAATAGGGTTCACTGTGTTGTACAGTCCTATGTTTTATCTTTTACTTTTTATTCTAGTAATATGTATATCTTAAAGTTCCCTCTCTTAACTGCATTTACCTGTACAGTTCAGTCCTGTTGATTACACTCACAATAATGTGCATTGCATCACCTTTTTGGAATTCATAGGCACAGTAGCACATTATAACTTCCTTCCTTCCTTCCTCCCTTCCTCCCTCCTTTCCTCCCTTCTTTCCTTCTTTCCTGATTTATTGAGCACCTGCCATGTGCCAAGCATTATTCTAGGTGTTTGAGATATATCAATGAGTAAAACAAATACACTTCCCTAACTTCTCAAGTTTAAATTCTAGTGAGTGAGACAAAAATACCTGTAATGAATAAATAAATTATATAGTACAAGGAAGACCACATGTGCTATAGAAAAAAATGGAGAGCAGGGTAAGGGGGATTGAAAGTACTGTGGAAGGTGAAGGGTGTTCTGATTTTAGTATAAAGAATCCAGCATTTCCAAAATATATTTGACCATAGAACGCATATCATGGTCTTATGAAATTGATCTTCCAAGGAACACACTTTAAGAAACTATGATCTTTCTACTGCTCAGTCCCCCCACCCCACATATGCACCCACTTCTTTTTATAGAGTAGAAACATAAGTTCCAGAAAAGCTAAATTTTTCCGAAGTCAAATCCTTTCCTAGAATTTTAAGATAGGATCTATGTTTTACAAACTTGATTATGAGTATTATGAGGATAGAAACAAACAGTTGCATCCCTAGCATATTTGACACTCAGAACAGATCTTTTTCTTTTTCTTATTTTTTTTTAGTATATCATCTTTTTAACACCTCTCTCCACTATATGACAAAATTATTTTTAAGTAGTAATCAAGAAATAAAACGAACGAAAATAGTGGTCAGAACAAAAAGGTAAACAGTGAACACTTTCTTGTATGGAACTTCGTATATATAATCATACTGATGAAGAAGAATAAAAAATAAATCAATATTACAGTGCAAAAATGTAGAAAAGTAATGGATTAATACTCTTTAATTACATTAATATATTTTCAAGGGAAAAATGTATACCTATATATTGTTATGTTATAGCAATGAACATATAACATTACCGTATTTCTATAATGAGCCTTAACTTTTGGAAATCTACCATTGCTTTGTCAAAATTGATTTTCTGTATATATTCATATTTAATAGGCCATATTTGCCACTATCTTTGCTTATAATTCACTGAAAAACATTTTTATTTATTTTAGCTTGTAATTTTTTCCACATAAGAACAAATATAAAAAAGGAAAAAA
>PVKH010048114.1:0-10228 GCA_004027955.1 Chaetophractus vellerosus | reverse complement strand
GATTCTAGTAGTCTACATTAAAACCCAACCTGATTCATTTGGGCTGCTCTTTAACTGAAGTAACATCTTGAAGAGATCTCATTTCAGTGGGTCCAGACCCACCAGAATGTGTCCTCTCCTGTTTCTTCTGGGTTCTGTTGACTTCCAACTTCTTCTCTTCCACGTGGCTTTCTCTTCTTAAAGCCTCCAATAATAAGATTGTGGCCCAACATTATTCAGTCAGGTCACAACTTAGCTGAAAATAACATCTTCAAAAGATCATAGTTACAATGATTTCACACCACAAGAATGGATTAAGATTAAGAACATGTTTTCTTATTTTCTGGGATACATAATACAACCTACCACAGTGTCCTAAATCATCAGTTTCAAGATACTTTTCTTTCTGAATCAATGCACGAACTTTCACATGAGAAATCTTGGAGTCAATTGACAACATATTTCAGAAACTATAGTACAATTACTTTTTTACTTTATTAGAGAAGTTGTGCATTTACAAAGCAAACATGCATAAAATACAGGATTCTCACATACCTCCCTATTATAAACACCTTGCATTGGTGTAGAATATTTGTTACATTGATGAGAACACATTTTTATAATTGTACTAGTAACTATAGTCCATGGTTTAACTTAGGGTTCACTGTTTGTGTAGTATAGTTTCATGGATTTTTAAAATTTTTTATTCTGTTACCATATATACAAGCCCCCTTTTATTCATATTTAGGTATATATGTCATTATTGTTAATTATAGTCACAATGTTGTATTACCATCACCACTATTCATCACCAAAACATTCCCATCATTCCAAATAGGAACCTTGTACATTTTAAGCCTCAATTTCCCATTCCCTATCCCCACCGTGTCCCCTGGTAACCTGTATTCTAGATTCTGACTCTATGAGTTTGCTTATTCTAATTGTTTCAAATCAGTGAGATCATACAATATTTGTCCTTTTGTGTCTTGCTTATTTCACTCAACATGATGTCTTCAAGGTTCATCCATGTTGTCATGCATATCAAGACTTCATTCCTTTTTACATCTGAATAATATTCCATTGTATGTATAGGCCACATTTCATGTATCTATTCATTGGACACATGGGTTGCTTCCATCTTTTTGCAATTGTGAATAATGTCACTATGAACATCGGTGTGCACATATAAATTAAATTTTATGTTTTTTTTTTAGCACTATCACCTTAAAACTTCAAGAAACAAGAGATCCCTTCAGGTCTGTCTTAGAAGATCACTGTTTCTCAGACCATTTCTTTAATGAGTTTAAAGACCTAAGCATGTCATTTTCTTTTGGTAAAGATCCTATGAATTCAGTTTAATCCTTCCCACACCACAATCCTTGTTGTCAATACTATTGCCTTATATATCTTTTGGCATCCACTTGGGCTCTCAAGGAGCTTTCTTCTGTTGATACTTCATTACAATTAACCACATATTTTAGCTTGAATATTTGTAATGCCACTTCATATCATGGATTACTAGCAACATATTTCTAATTGGCATGGAGGCTTTAGCACTGTGTTCAACCTCAAAGCCATGGCCAAACCAATCCCAGTATCTCATGTTTGCAGGTAGATCTTATAGGATTACCACCAGTACTAATTCTGTATTAGTTAGGAGCAATTCAGGAGCCAGAAATCATGAAGTAATTTGATTAGAGTGAGTTTAATATAAAAATTATTAACAATAACGGGGGTTGGGGTAGAGAGAACTGAAAAGAATACATGAATATCAAATATCAAGAGAAGCCACAGGCCCTAGGGCTAAAGCAGGAAACATATTTAAAGAACAAATCTGGAAGAGTATGCCCCATCCCCTGCTATTACTTCCAGACCTCATGAGGCCCACTAGATGGTAGAAAACTGTGATCCATGAGATGATGGAAAAGTTCTTTGATTTATAACATTGGTAGATATCTCTAGGAATTTATCCACCTGGTCTCCAGGGAAACCAACCATGGAAAGTTTCTGTGCTACAAAAGTAGCTGGGAATATACTCTCTAGGGTGCCTGATGAAACTATCAGTGAGAAGTTGTTGCACATGGAACTCACTGGTTGCCACTGGGTGCCAAGCAGAGTTGTCTACAGGGAAGTGGTATCCATGAAACTCACTGGGAATTTTCTGTTAGGGAAGATCTCTTTGGAATGTTGGGGGATACTGCCCAGGGGAAGGTGCTATGCCCTGATGACTGCCACTTGCTACAGGAGAATATAGAGAAACCAAGAAGAATTCTCCTTCCCTTTCCTTCCACCTATTTACAAAATTTAAAATTATGGCACCTAACAAAGCATTTGAAACTGTGAGGCAGTAGATTAATAATTGTCACACTCAGCATTATAAAAATAGGACCAAATAAACCTAGTAATAATAGCAATTATAATTTAATAAATAAATAAATAAAATAAAATAATTAAATAGGACCAAACACCCCCAATAATAATAGGAACATAATAGCAATAGCAATAACAGCATAACAATAGCAGCATAAACTAACCAATGGTGATACAGACTAGAACTCTGATAAATGTCTCCAAAATATTTTTTAAAAATTGATAATGTTATGAAAGTGCTAGGAGCTATAAGAAGTCAAATGGATATTCTAGAATTGAAAAAATAAGAATTAAAATTAACTTTCATCAAATAATTATAAAACATTATTCACTATAATGCTGAATGAAATAGGCAAGATACACAAGGACAAATATTATGTGATGTCACATATGAAATACCTAAAAATAGCAAATGTGCAGAGACAAAAAGTAGATTAGAGGTTACCAGAGGAGGGGACAAGGTGGGAAGGTGATACTTTGCTTAGTGGGTTATAGAGTGTGTATTTTTGAAAGAGTACTAATGAAAATAAAAAGCAACAGAAAATGAGGAGAAGGATGAGGAAAAAGAGGTGAAGAGGAGTGAAAAAGGAACTGTGAGGGGAAGGAGAGGAAGAGGGGAAAAAGGGAGATGGGCAGGCTAAAGGGGAGAGATAGGAGAGGAAAAAAAACAGAAAAAATGCAAAAATTAAGAAATCAAGATATGGGATTGATAACATATTATATAAAGCATATGATTAATAAACTTGAAATATGAGAAGTATTACCAGTCCAGAATTTTACAGCATTTATGAAATCTATCTTGCCACAGATTTAAGAAACATACTGAGTATAAACACAAAGAAAGCACAGAGAGGTGGACCATAATCAAGTTTTAAATATAAGAGACAACAAGAAAATCCTTGAAGCAATCAGAAATAAAAGATCCTTTTATTAGATCAAGATCAGGATGAGGGGCCGGCTGGATAGCCAAGTGGATAGGGTGCCGGCATACCACATGGGAGGCCCCGGGTTTGGTTCCCGGGGACCTCTCCTAGCAGGCAGGCCGCCTTGAGAATGGCAAGCTGCCATGGGCGGGCCAGAGCCACCGTGGGCAGGGCAAAAAGCTGCCATGGACAGGGTAAAGCTGCCACGGGCAGGGCAGGTCGCCCGCGAATGGAGCGCAGCCAGCCACCCACAAACTGAGAGCCGGCCGTGAATGGAAGCAGAAGCCGCCCACAGGTGGGGAAAGCCACGCCTGCACAGTGACCAGTCTCGGCGGGTCACCACAGCAGAGGGGAGGGGAGATATGTAATAAAATAAATAAATCTTTAAAAAAAAAAAAAGATCAGGATGAAAAGTTGACTATTCAACAGAAAAACTAGAAGCAAGAAAATAATGAAATGCCATTTTTTAAAGGATGAAAAAATTTGCCAACGCAGATACGGTGGTCCATAAAAGCATCCTTTAAGCCTAAAATCATATTAAAAAGAATTAGACATCAAAAAAACAAAGAAAATAAAGTGGAGAGAATTTATTTCTATTAGATCTTAACTAAAAGAAATGCTAAATGTTCATTTGCTAAAAGGAATATTTTGGCAAAGTAGTAGAAACTGGTTAGTGCTGTTCAAACCAAAGACTCAACAATTCCATATCATAAATACTCACAAAGAGACATGTAAAGGATTAAGTGCAACACTGATTTTAATACCAAACAATTTGGAAATAATTTAGCTTTCCAATAGTAGGTGAATGAATAAAATAAATGTAATACATGTATACGTTGAAATACTATTAATCAGTTACAATGGATGCATCAAAGCTACCTTTTTAAAAAGGGATATATTCTAAACTCATAATACTGTGTGAAAAACAGATTGCTTAAGATAAGATATATATGGTAGGAATTATGTAAATAAGTATTTTTCAAAAGTGCACAAGAAGTATTATATAGATTGTTTATGATTACGTATATGCATATAATATATACACACATGCATTTACATGTATAATCTATACTAAAATATAAAATCTTGTACATGACTCTAAGCTTTACCTGTAAAAATAGTTTTATCTCTGTGGAGATAGGGAGGTGAATAGGATGGTGAGTGGGGCAGGACTGGTAAATGGCTTCTGCTCAATCTGTAATACTTTAAATATATATTTTAAAATAACAGTGACAAGTCCATTGTTTTTTTTTCATGTTATACACAGAAACATTCTAAATATCTGAAATATATCATATCTCAGAAATGGAATTAAGCCCAAATAATCAACCATAATAAAAGCGATATATTTATAGGTGCACTGAGATCTGTGTTTCTGTTTTAACAGTCTCATCATATTTGAAATACAAGTTAGGTGGGGGAGCATGTGTTAGTGAGAAAGTGATCTAAGTCTTTGGAGTATATCCTTTGTAGATTTATTATCTTTAAATGAAGATGATTATAACTCCTTATAATCATTCTTTGGTCTCCTCTGCCAGACCCCTTAAGAAGATATCCACAACTCCTCCCTCAGAAAGTCCCATCATTCAATCACAGGTCCTTGATTTCTGTGTCTTGCAAGTGAACTCCATGTCCTCAGATGAAGCCAGATGATGTAGAAGACTTTCCTCTAACCAGGCTTTGTCAGATCCAAAGTTTGAGTTGTGCACTATAGTCTCTTGAGTGGGGTGGGGGAAGAAGTCAGGTGACCTAGCGTGTACTAGGACCTCTTTTCTTATGAGTTACTGACCATAATGAGAATTTCATTTTTTACCAAATAAACACTGCCTGTCTCAAACATGTGAATTGTAATCTTCTATTAACTTGAGTCTCACTGTACTTTGTGAAAAATAGCCTTTTGAATTTTGAGAAAAGGAGCAGTTGAGTCCATGTGCCAGCCCATGCTACAGGCACAGTACCTTTGCTGAGACTGGCTCTGTTTGATTTATCTGGAATGAGTGGTACTAGCTTCAAGTAGTTCTGCTCAATTCTAGAAACTCTCCTTTCATAGAAAGACAAGACGTTTCAATTTTCCCAGTCACATTAATGTAAGAAAGCCTGGAGAGTTTCAAAATGTGATGAAAAGAAGTTGCGTGAGTAGGGTTTTAGAAGATTTCAAGGACTGGAAAGTTGTTCTCCAAGACTCAGAGAGCAACTGAGAAAATTTAATGGAATACGGTCTTAAGCATATCATGAAAGAACTTTTTTGCGATGTGTTTGCTTTTGTATCCTATTGATCGACCATCAACCTAAAAGCTTTTATATAATTAGTTGAATAAACAATCACTATTACAAACTGGCTCTTCCCAGTAGTTTAAATGATGAGTAATTATTTCATAATTATCCTAGGATAAATGTTATTGAACATATATAATCTTAAGAAGAGGAGATTAGACACTGACATTTTTCTTTATACCAGGTAAAGTTAAGATATGAAATCCAGGAGACACCAGCATCACATATAATTCCTTTTGAAACAAATCTATTTCTATACCATTGCTGGAATATTTTATTTAAAATAAAGCTTTAACGTAGCAAAAAGTATAACTTTCGAACTATGCAATCCTCCTATAAATTTAAGTAAATGCCAACTCACAGATAGTACATAAAATATCCTTTATTCAGGGTTTAAGCAAGATATACATTATAAAATTGCTTATATGCCTCAGGAGAGTTAGTCTTCTTTGATTCAGTCCCTGAATTGTTAATGTGAAATAGAATACAGCAAATATGACTCAAAAATATTGAAATTGTTTACAAATGACTGGAAATGCAATTTCAGTTTTTCTGATTGTTGGATTATGTTATAGGAGGAGATTGCCACTCAACACTTGAAAGAAAAAAATGTTTATTTCTTTCTCAGCAACATAGAGCTGTGCTTGTAAGGTACAGCATCTTTGAACAAAAAACATTGCTGATATTCTATATCAGTTTTGGAAAATGTGTATTTAAGTAATTGGTAGGGTTTTAGAGGTAGGAGTGTTTAGGATAAGATGACCTTTGCCCTCAGATACAGGACTGTGGCTGGCACGGATCAGTTGGCTTTCTGAAGAACAGGTTGGTCAATGATTGACTGTCTAAGTTCACATTGTTTGCCTAGGAGGGTTTTGAAGTCAGTTTTGGAAGTTACTTGTTATTAAGACCAAAGAATAATCAATATTTCCCTATGAGAATATAAGCTTTTTATTCTCAAATCCAACAGAAAAAGAATACATGTCTGAATAATTAGAAATGAAAACTTTCCCATATCCATCATTTGACACAGTAAATGATAGAAGTAACAGAGGAAATATGTGCAGGTCAGTTATACAAGAAGATGGTTAGTAAAACTCCTGTGTTTATTTTATAAGCAAATAGTCAAGTTTCAATGATCTCTATGCTGTTTATCCATGCTATAAGTTAACTGTATTAATTTTAAATTAAATGAAGAAGGCCAATTTAAGTAACTGTCTATTTACAAAGAAATTTACAAAGAATATTTATACACATATATATTTTAATCATATTAGTGGTAATGAATAGCCCATCATTGTATTTTTCAACTTTCATTCTAAGCCTTATTCTCCTATTAAGACATCTAAAGTTCAATTGTATATGAGAAGCAAAACAACCACAATTAAAAATTTAGTTCTCTCTATGATTAATGAATTTCTAATCCAAAGTGTATGCAATATTTTACCAAGAAGCTGAATTTATCTTTAACTATAGAGATCTCCTAATTCAATCTAATGAATATGGACATAGGAAACAAGGTATCTGTTTTCTAGTTATATTCGAACGTTAACTGTTATATTAAAGGGAATTGATGGCAATTGTTGTGTGAAAGGTGGGTAAAGAGACAAAAACTGAATTGTATTGAACCTCTGCTATTTTTCCAGGTGCTATTCTATGTAATTCAGGTATTTTTTCTCTTGTGAGCTATTTTAATTTTTGCCACAGCTTCCTTATCTTCTTAAAGACATCACATATAAACAGATAAATAATTTTTATTGTTAGACATTTTATAGATTTATAAGATTCTCTAGTGAAAAAAAATAAATGTGGGAAGCAGGGACTTATATCCTTTCCTGTCTAAAATTTAAGCACATAGAAGCTCTATGACAAAATATAATCAAAACTCTGTCCTTTTTCATTGTAAATTATTATGCTTGGTGAATTATTCCTTGCTGTGAATATCAGGAATATTTAAATATAGGATGTTTAATTCCTGTTATTTCTCTATTATATGATTTTACTTGAGGAACAACTAGTTTTGCTAAGTAGGTTATGTTGCTTGTGACTCAATTACACTCTTCAGCAAATATTATTTATAGAGTTTCCCAACACCCTGCAAATTGAGCCATATACCATGTTCACTAAAGTGCTTGCCCTGGAGGAGCTCAAGTAGGGCAGCTATAATAGTCTATTTTGTTTTGTAAAGTGTTCGTATTCAGCTTATTGGAAGGTACATGATAGAACAACACTTCCCTTTTTTCAGTAAATGATGCCACATTTCTTGTTGTTTTCCAATTTTCTGGCTCTCTGTAGTGCTCCATGACTTTCCAGCTACAATTGTGATTGTCTGGGAAGTTCATTAGTCAATTCCCTCAACGCCCAAGGATCCATTTTATTTGGTCCTGCTGTTTTATGAATGTTCACATTCTTAAAAAGAATTCCCTGGTGAGTTTTAGTCAGTAGTTATTTTTTCATTTCTTTCCAATCCAGTCCTTTGCTTTCTTGGATTGTTTATGGTTTCTAGTTTTTATTTTCTTTTTGCTTCCTGTGAAATGTGGGCTTTAAAAAATTAGCTTATTTTCTCATCTCTTCACATAAACTTCTCATGTCTGTACTTTTTTTCCTTTTTGCTTTTGGAATCTGTCCTTTCTAGTATTTCTTTGAATTCTATTATTATATGTACTCTTTTTGCCCTCATTCCAGATTCTAACAGCTTTATTCACTTTATAGGTCCAATTTGTAACTCATTAGATATTTTGGAGTTCATTTTTCTTCTTATAGGCATATAAATACTCCGGGTCACAACTATTACACTTAAATTCTATACTAAATTGCTTGAGGAATAACATCTGTAGATAGAAAAAAGCCTGGTGTGTGTGTGTGTGTGTGTGTGTACTCACACACATAGGTATATAATATAATGTTAATTCATATATATGTATATATCAGCATTAAAGGTTAAAAGTGGCGGATACATTTTTGAAGGAAGTTTATCTTTCTAACATAAATTCAAGATTCAAATTTCTGTTTTTGTATCAGGATTCTCTCTGGTTAGCTAACGATGAGGTACAAGTAGTGAGAGAATGAAATGAACTAAAGATACACATTGATCCTATAGAACTGTGTTTCTAAACTCATTATTGGCAATTACTTTTCCATTTAAAAAACTCCTTTTGGGTACCAGCCAATGTTAATTACAGCTGTGATTCACAAAATATAGGGCACTCTTTTCAATTTCCAGAGATGCTTATAGCTCCCTTTACCTGCTGTAAAATTTACATTTGCAAGTATCAAATTATATTTTTCACTGGTTTCTTTTTATGTATTTTTTCAGACTTAATGGATCAAAAGTCTTTATTAGGACACTGAATACATGTGGAATGAGAGTTCACAATGGAATAAACAACACACGTATTATAGTATGCACTCAACTAGAATATCAACAATTAGGCAAAAATGAGAATTGAAAACAGTAAAATCATCTTTCCTAGTAGATGACATGATCTTACATGTAGAAAATCCAAAGGGATCCACAAGAAAATCATTAGAACTAATAAGAATTCAGCACAGTGGTATGGTATAAGATCATCAGACAACAATCAATTGATTCCCTAGCATTGAACAATCCAAGAAGAAATTAAGAAAACAATGCCAATTAAAATAATATCTAAAATATAAAATTTCTAGGAATAAATTTAATCAAAGATGCATAAGAATTGTAAAACAAAAGTTATAAAACACTACTAAAAGAAATTTTAAAAGACCTAAGTAAATGGTAATTCATCTTATGTTCACTGATGGGAAGAGCTAATATTGTTAAGATGTCAACATTACCCAAAACAATATCCAAATTCAGTGCAGTCCTTCTCAAAATTCCAGCAGCTTTTTTCCCCCAGAAATGGAAAAACCAATGCTCAAATTCATGTGGAAGTGCAAGGCACCCCAGATAATCTAAATAAATTTGAAACGAACAAAGTTGGAGTTCTCACACTTCCTAATTTCAAATTGTACTACAAAGCTACAGTAATTACAACAGTGTGGTACTGGCATAAAGACAGACAAACAGATCAATGGAACAGAATTGGAAGTCTAGGAATATACCTACACATCTATGACCAACTGTTTTTTGACAAGGATGCAAAGTACATGCATTAAGAAAATAATAGTTTCTTCAACAAATGGTGCTAGGAAAATTGGATATTCACATGTAAAAAAATGGAGTTAGATCCTATATCCTACCACATGCAAACTCACTTTAAAATAGTTCAAGCATCTCAATACAAAAGCTAAAGCTATAAGCTCTTAGAAGACAGCATAGGTGGAAATCTGGGATTTATCAATGGATCCAATGGATACCAAAATCATGGGAAACAAAAGAAAAAGTAGATACATCTGTTTTCTCATTAAAATGAAAAAATGTTTGTGCCTTGAAGGAAATTATCAAGAACGTGAAAACGAAGACCTATGCAATGGAAGAAAATTGTTGCAAACTTTATATTGGATAAGGGCTTAATATACAGAATAAAGAAGTTTTACAATGTGACAATAAAAAGACAAACAACCTAATTAATAATTGGCAAATGACTTGAATACACATTTCTCCAAAGAAGATATAAAATGGCCAAAAGCATATGAAAAATACTCAACCACTAGGGAATGCAAATCAAAACCACATGAGATACCCACCCACAAGGATGGCTATT
>PVKH010048113.1:0-10230 GCA_004027955.1 Chaetophractus vellerosus | reverse complement strand
GAGAGGTCCCCGGGAACCGAACCCGGGGCCTCCCATGTGGTACACCGGCGAGCTCTTTATCCACTGAGCTATCTAGCCGGGCCCCTTTCAGTTTTTAACACAAAAATTATTCTATGATTTTCATTTTTTGCACATACTGACATAGCATAATTGGTTTTTAATTAGCATCCCTTCATTGCAAGCAAATTTATTAATCCACTAGTGCTGATGAAATAGTCAAGAGGCTCTTTGGTAAGTTCAGCATTGCCTTAGTGATTTTCTAGCCATTAAGGTTGTACTAAGTTTTTAGTTTTCTTAACTTGTGTGTATAGTTTTATTTCTTTGTGTGCATGTTTCTTTTAAATATATAACCAACTCTCAATTTGTCATTCTAACAGTGGCCTAATTAAAATTTTGGAGGGGAGAGTGTGCTAAGATTTTATTCCTGATTATATTTTTCATAGATTTATATTAAAAATAGTTCTTATTTCCTGAATATATTATCTGAGAAATGGGGACAAAGGAATCAAGGATTGGCTACTTTATACAGGGGAAAAGTATCAAAGGCAATCATAGAAACCTAGACTGATGGGGGTGGTAAGACCTTAGACATTATCATTGTAAGGAGCCCTCAAGACCTTAGAGAGTGTGACTGAATTTTGGTAACTGACTGGAATTTAGTTTATGATGTTTTATATTTTTATTAATTTTATCAAGAATTCTAAAGCATAAAGGGGATATTGTTATAACTAAAGAAAGTGAAAGGGACAGTTGTGGAAAGGAGATTGTAAAAACAGAAAAGGATTGCAAAGTGCTGAAGAAGTAAATTATTTCTAGAACAGATAGTATCAATATATTTATACAAAACTGGATATCAACTTAATTTTCTTTATTTATACAACTGATTTCTCTTTTGTGGTACATAATAAGCCTGCATTTCTTTTATTATTTAAATTACTGTGACACCAAGCCCCATACTGCTTGTGATAAGAATACCTTTTTCCCTTCTTGGAGCTTCTCTTCCTGTAAGTCTATCCAGGATTTATTTGGGCCAAGTATACCTACTAGGTGTTCTCTCCTCCCTACTGGAGACAAAAATCCTACTGCTTGAGTCTGTAGGATTCCATAACTGTCAGGGATTCTGGCTGCAATCCATCATGCTGCTATTGTTGCTGCTAAAACCTTTGGCTTGCTGTTGCTGGTAAAATCTGAACCATCTGAAGAGATTTACCATGGCTGATATTTCTCCTTTCTTGTTGTGCCTAGAGGGCCAGTCTTAATTTTTCTTACTTTGCTGCTAAATCAATGTGGTAAAGGATTAACAAAATCCCTTTTCCTTCTGCAAGAGATTTTGACCTTCAGTTAAACTTCCCTTAATGTGGTGTGCCCATAGGTTACTAGCACTTGCTTGGTGATTGGCTCATTGCATCTGGATTGGAAGGAAGTATAAGTGAACTAAGATTTACCTGATGGGGATGCCATAATTTTGGGCTTCCTTGAAGGTGTTGACTCTTTACCTGGCTTGTCCCTTGTGGAGGCTCCTGTGGCTTATGAGGTTCCTCAGCAGGGTAGTTTCTCTCTCTACCTGATGTGAGTCTCATTTCTTTGTTTCTGGGATGTCATTTGGGATGGGACTGCTGTATGGATGTCTGAAGGACTCCCACTGGAGAGAAATGTCTGGTGCTGCCCTGCTGTTGAGTTATGTTTATCGTCCTATGGGTTTCCTGAATGAACCTGATGCCAAGTGTGGGCATTGCCATCAATAACTTAGATTCATCTTCTTGAAGACAAAACACTTCACAACAGCCATAGATAGTGGTTGCTTCACAGTAAAACTGACCTGGTCTTCCTGTTTTATACTTATTAGTAACACACCTTTCTTTGATATACAGTCATTTTATCTAAAAGTATGCCCTCAGTGCTTAGATAGCCAGGTCATAGGAATTTCAGCATCTATTACATTGTGCTGTCTGCAGAACTGGCCTTTTCCTAAGAAAAAACTGGCATTGAGTGAGCTCCTAAGTTCAAAGTCCTTGCACCTGTACAATGCACTTTTTTTCCTATCTCTTTGGGGTCTGTCTTGTCAGTTTACCCAGATTAGGATTATATCACATTCTTAGAATTGTTAAAATATTGTTAAATCTCAAAAGGGAAAGTTTTTTTCCCAGGAGACTCCCGGTTCCCTGTGAAAAAATTTTCCAGTACCCCTTCAGTGATCTTCAAACTTCACATACCTTGGTATGTGAAAGGGTCTGAGAAAGTTCAATCTTTGACAACCGAATGAAGTCAAGAACTCACTCAAGAACACTAGGTGCCTATTTGCCTTTTATCTACATAACTACAAGAGGCCACTAAAATGGTTTTTGCTAAAGTAACTTGTTATTTCCTTTACTAGAAATAAAAGCAGCTTCTCTTACTATAAATGTCAGCTTCTATCACTAAAATTTGTCTCTTCTGACATCCTGTTACAGTTATATAAACTCAGACTAATTGATTTATCCTTGCTAGTTTAATAATGTTTCATTGTTGCCACAATCATTAAAATAGAGTTTACAGTCTATATAAACTAAAATACCAGAGAATCAAGAATTAGCTTACAGAGGAGCTTTATGGCTTCAAATCCTTATTGTGAACAATTTGCGTTATGATGTCTGCACTTACTTCTGATTTCAGGAACAAAAGTTGGCCAAGGGCTTGAGCAGATTCAAAACTCTTTTTTGGAAGTTTGTTTCCTGGAAACAAATTTTGAGTTACTATCAGGCCTACTTACCCAGAGGTCATTGTCTGCCAAAGTGTGATGAAATCTTCACCTGGAGAAAGGAATTGAGAAGCCAGTTTTCTACATTTTCACAACAGAATGTAGACTCTGCTGCTTATATCTAAATTAGAGTACTCCATTTTTACACATTAATTCAAATATTTCAGGAACTCAGCAGGATTTTAGCCAAAGCTTAATTGTGAAATTTATGAAGGAACTGCATATCTTAACAATATTGCTTTGATAAGGGAGGAAGGAAAAGGAGACTAGCATATGTCAGACTTCACAGCAGTGCTATTCATTTAATCCTCAAGGTAGTCTGGTCAGACAGGTATCATTAACTTCCTGTGACAGATGAAGGGACTAAGGCTTAAGAAATTAAATACCATTTGGCATTTTCACCAGCAGTGATTGAGGGTTTCTGTTACTGCATACTTGTCAGCATTTAGTATTGTCAATTTTTTGTGGTTTTGTTTGTTTGGTTGTTGTTTTTTTTTTTAGCCATTCTGATAGTAGTATGTTGTTATTATAGATTGAAATCCCCTAATGACATATGGTGGTGAACGTCTTTTCATATACTTGTTTTCCATCTGTCTGTCTTCTTTGGTGAGGCGTCTATTGAGATATTTTGCCCATTTTTTAATTGGGTTGTCTTTTTGTGGTTGAGTTTTAAGAGTTGTTTGTGCATTTTGGATACAAGTCCTTTATCACTCGTGTGTTTTGCAAATATTTTCTCCCAGTCTGTCATTTACCTCTTCATTCTGTTCAGTGTCTTTTCTTGTTTTTATTTTTCAGATTTAAAAAAATATTTTTAATTGGAGAAGATGTAGGTTTACAGAAAAATCTTATAAAAAATATGGCATTCACATAAACCCAGCTATTATTGATACTTTGCATTAGTGTGGTACCTTTATTACAATTGATAAAATAATTTTAAAATTGTGCTATTAACCGTAGTACATAGTTTACATTAGGTACATTTTCCCCCAAATACCATCGAATTATTAACATGTTGCATTTAGTATGGCGCATTCATTATAATTCATGAAGGAACATTTTTATACTTGTATTGTTAACTATAGCCCATGATTTATAATAGGGTTCACTGTGTTGTACAGCTCTATGTTTTATCTTTTAATTTTTATTCTAATAATATATAAGACCTAAAATTCCCCCTTTTAACCACATTTGCCTATATAATTCAGTGCTGTTAATTTAATTACACTCACAATACTGTGCTGCCATCACCACCATTCATTTTCAAAACTTTAATATCAACCTAAATAGAAACTCTGTACAATTGAAGTATTAGCTCCCAATTCTCTACCCCCTATTCTAGATGCTAAATCTATGAGTTTGCTTATTCTAATTATTTCAAATCAGTGAGATTATATAATATTTGTCCTTTCGTGTCTGGCATATTTCACTCAACATGAAGTCTTCAGGGTTCATCAATGTTGTCACATGTATCAGGACTTCATTCCTTTTTATGGCTGAATAATATTCCATTGTATATATTCACAACATTTTGTTTATACATTCACCGATTGATGTACATTTGGGTTGCTTCCACCTTTTGGCAATTATGATAATGCCACCATGACCATCAGTGTGAAAATATCTGTTTGAAACCCTGCTTTCAGTTATTCTAGGTATATACCTAGCAGTGGAATTGCCAGGTCATATGGTAATTCTATGCTTAGCTTCCTGAGGAACTGCCAAATATCTTCCACAGGGACTGCGCCATTTTACATCATGCAATATGTAAATGTAATGGGAATGAGTGGTCCTATTTTTCCACATCCATTCCAACACTTGTAAGTTTCTGTCTTTTTAATAGTATTCATTCTAGTGGGTGTGAAATGGTTTTTTGTTGGTTTAGTTTGTTTTTTTAAAGATTTATTTATTTACTTTTTTAATCCATTTTAATCCTCCCTTCCCCCACCTCCCATTTTTGAGGTTTTTTTGTGTGTGTGTCCATTCATTGGGCAATTCTCTGTGTCTGTTTCCTGCCCTCTCCTCTCGTCCTTCTCCTCCTGTCTTCACCAGGATTCGATCCTAGGAACCTCCAGTGTGGGAGAGAGGCATTCTGCCATTTGCACCACCTCAGTTCCTGTTTTTTTGGCACGTCTCATCTTGGCTCTCCCCTGTGTCTCTCTCCTGTTATCATCTTGCTTCTTGGTTTGTGGGGCCTAGGGGCTCACCTGCTCATGGGGCCTGATGGTATACCCGCTCACATGGCCTAGGGGCTCACCCGTGTACCTTCTATATTTTTCTTTATTTTACTGGGAGGTCTTGGGGATCAAACCTAGTTCCCTCCATATGGGAAATGAACGCCCAACAATTTGAGCCACATCTGCCCCCCTGAAATGGTTTTGATTTGCATTTCCATACTAGATAGTGATGTTGGGCATCATTTCATGTGCTTTTTAGCCATTTGTATATGCTTTTTGGGAGAAATGTCTTTTGTCCATTTTTAAATTGGATTGTTTGTCTTTTTATTGTTGAGTTGTAGGATTTCTTTATATATTCTGGATATTAAACCCTTATTGGATATGTGGTTTATAATAGCTCTCTCATTGATTAGATTATCTTTTCACATTCCTGATAAAGTCCTTTGATGTAAAAAAAGTTTTTAATGTTGATTAGGTCCTACTTATCTATTTTTTCTTTTTGTTGCATATGCTTTGGGTGTAAAATCTAAGAAACCCTTGCCTATCACAAGATCTTGAAGATGCTTCCCTATAATTTCTCCTAAGAGTTTTATAGTCCTGGCTCTTATATTTAGGTCTTTGTTCCATTTTGAATTAAGTTTTGTATATGGTGTGAGAAAGGGGTCCTCTTTCATTTGTTTGCATATGGATATCCAGTTTTCCCAGCACCATTGGTTGGAGACTGTTCTTTTCCAGTTGAGTGGAATTGGCAGCCTTGTCAGAAATCAATTAGCTATAAATGTGAGGGTGCATTTCTAAACTCTCAGTTTGATTCCACTGATCTATATATCTTTCCTTGTGCCAGTACCATGATGTTTTGACCACTGCAGCTTTGTAATATGCTTTAAAGTCAGGAAGTGTCAGTCCTCCAATTTCGTTCTTCTTTTTCAAGATGGTTTTAGCTATTCAGGTCCAAATAAGTTTGATACTGGCTGTAATGGTTTGGCAGTTTTATGTAATTATGAATTCCAAAAATATAAATTGGATTATGCTTGTAAACTCATCTGTTCATCTGGGCATGATTGGTTTATGATTAGGGCGTTGACTGGGCTGCAGTGAGTAGGGCATTGAGCCCCACCCCTCGGTGGGTGTGGTCTCAAGTTTAAAAAGCAAGACAGAGATTTGGAGAAGCAGATCTGATGTTGGAGTGATTCACCTGGTAGTCTACAGCTGGCCTTGTGGAGAGACGCAACACATAGAGAGCCTCATGGTCTACAGCTGAACTTGTGGAGAAAACAGAAGCTAAGCCCGGAGAGAAACGCAGCCCCGGGAACAGAGGAACCCAGAAGCCTGAACCCTGGAGACGTCGGCAGCTGTCTTGCTCCAACACGTGGACTTTGGTGAGGGAAGAACTTTATGCTTTGTGGCCTGGTAACTGTAAGCTTCTACCCCAAATAAATACCCTTTATAAAGACCGACCAATCTTTGGTGTATTTCAAAAGGCACACCTGTGGCTGACTAGAACACTGGCTTTTCATTTCTGCATAAGAGGCTGCTGGAATTTTGATTGGGATTGTGTTGAATCTGTAAATCAATTTGGGTAGAATTGACATCTTAATAATATTTAGACTTCCAATCCATGAACAAGGAATGTCCTTCCATTTATTTGGCTTTTCTTCATAGAAAAGTTTTGTGGTTTTCCATGTATAAGTCCTTTATATCCTTGGTTAAATTTATTCCTAGATATTTGATTTTTTTAGTTGCTGTTATATATGGAATTTTTTTCTTGATTTCTCCTCAGATTGCTCATTACTAGTGTATAGAAACACTACTGATTTTTGTGATCTGATCTTGTATCTTACCACTTTGCTGAGTTCTTATATTGGTACTAGTACCTTTGTTGTAGATTTTTGGAGATTTTCTGCATTTAGGATCATGTCATCTGCACATAGTGAAAGTTTTACTTGATCCTTTCAAATTTGGATGCATTTTAGTTCCTTTTCTTGCCTAGCTGGTCTGGCTAAAACTTCCAGTCCAATGTTGAAGAACAGTGGTGACAGTGGGCATCCTCGTCTTATTCCAGATCTTAGAGGGAAAGCTTTCAGTCTTTCATCATTGAGTATGATGTTAGCTGTAGGTTTTTCTTATCCTTTATCATGTCAAGAGTCTCCTTCTATTCCTATTTTTCAAAATGTTTTTTTTTTCCAATAAAGGATGCTGGATTTTGTCAGATGTAATTTCCGTGTCATTCGAGATGATTGTGCGTTATTTTTCCCCCTTCATTTTGTTAATGTTCAGTATTGAATTAATTGATTTTCTTATGTTGAACCACCCTTACATACCTGGGATAAATCTCACCTGATTATGGTATATAATTCTTTTATATACCATATATATGCTGTTTCATCCCAGCTTAATATCTTAGGGGTGAAGGAGAATCCCCTCCCGGCTGCCATGGTGGCTTGGTAACTCACATTTATCCTTTTGGAGTCACATTTGTCATTTCAACTTCTTTGTCTCTCTGTCATTCACCCTCCTTGATGTTGTGTAGCACTGTTCTGGTCTGCTGACCCCCAAAGCAGGTCCCTCGGACAGTTTTTTACTTTTTCTCCATTGTTTTTGTGAGAGTATTCATCTCTGCCTGTTAGTCGCCATCTTCCCACAATCCTCCTCTCATGAGTTTTGATACAATGTGATCTTATTTTCATTCATCTCAAGATATTTACTGATTTCCTTTGCAATTTCTTCTTTGACCCACTGATTAAAGGAACATTATTTCGTTTCTATATATTTGTGAATATCCCCATTCTCTGCCTGTTACTGATTTCCAGCTTCATTCCATTTTGGTCAGAGAAGATTCTTTGTATAATTTCAGTCTTTTAAAATTTATTGAGACCTGTTTTGTGACCCAACGTGGGGTCTATCCTGGAGAATGATCCATCAGCACTTGAAAAGAATACATATCCTGCTGTTTTGGGGTGCAGTGTTCTGTGTACGTTTGTTTGGTCTAGTTCATTTATCATATTATTCAAGTTATCCATTTCCTTATTGATCTTCTGTTTAGATATACTATGTTTTGATAAGAGTAGTGTATTGAAGTCTCCAAGTATTATTCTAGAGGTATCTCCCTTCCAATTTGCCACTGTTTGCTTCATGTATTTTAGGACACTAAATGGTGGTTAGGTTCATAAATGTTTATGATTATTTCTTCCTGGTGGCTTGCCCCTTTTATTAATATATAATGTCCTTCTTTGTCTCTGATAATAGCTTATAACTGCTGTTATAACAGCTTTTGACTTAAATTCTATTTTGTCTGATATTGTAGTTGCTCCCCTAGCTCTTTTAGTTACTGTTTACATGGATTATCTTTTCCCATCCTTTCTCTTTCTAACTATTTGTGTATTTGGGTGTAAGATGAGTCTCTTGTAAACAACATGTAGTTGGATCCTGCAATTTTTAGCCTTTCTGCTAATCTGTGTCTTTTGATTGGGAAGTTTCATCCATTAACATTTAGTATTAGTACTGTAAAGGCATTACTAGCCATTTTTTAAAATTTTTTAAAAAGATTTATTTTTATTTATTTATATATGCCCCCCTTGCTGCTTGTTCTTGCTATGTTCATTTACTTTGCGTTCTTCTATGTCTGCTTGTCTCCCCCTGCTGCGGCATCCCGCCGAGTCAGCTCACAGCACAGCGGCTTGCCTGCTCACAGCAGCTTGCCCCGCTTGCGGCAGCTTGCCTTCTCGAGGTGGCCTGCCTGCTTGAGGAGGCCCCAGGAACCGAACCCAGGGCCTCCCATGTGGTAAACCAGAGCCCTACCAATTGAGCCACAGCTGGTTCCCTTTACTAGCCATTTTATTCTTTGTTTTTTATATGTCATATCTTTTTTTGTCCTCTCTTCCTTTATTTATTTATTTATTTTTGGCTTAAACAATACAAATGTATTAGCTCACAGTTTTGAGGTTAGGAAAAAGTCCCAATCAAGGTGTCATCTAGGGAAAACTTTCTTCTTGAAGACTGGTGTTCCGGGGCTGGCAGCTGGTGATCCTTGGTTCCGGGCTCCTCTATCACATAGCAATGCACATGACAGCCTCTCCCTTCTCTTCTGGATTCTGATGAGCTTCATCTTCTTGCTTCCCATGGCTTTCCTTCTCTCCATCTGAATTTCATTCTGCTTATAAAGGACCCCAGTCATAGGATTAAGACCCATCCTGATGAGTTGGGCCATACTTCCACTGAAGTAACCTCATCAAAAGGTCCTACGTACAATGGGTTCACATTCACAGGAATGGATTAAGTTTAAAAACATGTTTTTCAGGGTACATAGCTCCAAACCACCACAGACAGGGTGAGGAGAAATCGAATAACCCTAATATATTGTTGGTAGAAATATAAAATGGTGCAGCCACTTTGGAAAATAGTTGGGCAGTTCCTCAAAATGTTAAACATAGAGCTACTACATAACCTAGCAATTACACTCCTAGGTATATACCCCAAAGAACTGAAAATATAACATCCACACAAAATCTTATACATAAATGTTCAAAACATCATTATTCATAATTGCCCCAAACTGGAAACAACTAAAGTGTCCTTCAACTGAAGCCTGGATAAACTGTGGTATATATTGGGAGCTGATGTGGCTGAGTGGTGGAGCGCTGGCTTCACACATATGAGGTCCCGGGTTCAATCCCCGGCTCCAGTACCTCAAAAAAAAATGTGGTATATCCATACATTGGAATATTATGGAAGTACTGATATATGTTGTAATGCGGATGAACCTTGAAAGCATGGTAAGTGACAAAAAGCTAGTCATAAAAGACCACATATTGTATGATTCCATTTATATGAAATATCAAGAATAGGCAACTCCATAGAGACAGAAATAAGATTAGTGATTGTTGAAGACTGGGCGGGAGACTGTAATGTGAAGTAACTGCTAATGGGTACAGGGTTTTCTTTTGGAGTAATGAAAGTGTTCTGCAATAGATATACACATTTTGGGCCTTTGCCTCTAAGCATGGCCCATAGTTCACATTGTAGACCATAATCTCTCCCACACAGTTCTGCATGTTATATGATGATATAAAATGGCCTATTATCTGTCATTACAATGTCACTGAGGATAATTCCCACGTCCCAAAAAAGCCCCTGTATTACAACTGCTTTTCCCTCTCCCTGCCCCCAAAGCATCCAGTGGCTACAGGCTCCACATTAGTGTTGTAATTTCTTCCATTGCGTGAATCACAATAGGTCTATAACAGAATACCAGTAAGTCCACTCTAGTCCATAGCTCTTCCCCCAATCCTGAGGAGTCTGAGATGGTGATGTCCACTCTAC
>PVKH010048112.1:0-10230 GCA_004027955.1 Chaetophractus vellerosus | reverse complement strand
TAGGACTGTGACCTTGGATAAGCAGTTTAATCCAAGAGTGCCATGTTTGTTTGTGTTTTACCAGTAAGTCTCACCCTTTCCTGATACACAAGAGTAATGCCAAAATGAAGCATGTGGCTTTGTATGTGTATGTAATTATTAAATGGAGAACAAATATTAGAAATTTCATTTTAAAAAATAACTTATTTAATGGAACTCTCTAGTTCATTGATTATTTCTTGTCAAAAAGAGATAATATCCTTGAATTTATTAAGAATGTGTTACTTTTACTAGTCCAATGTTGGGCCCAAATTCTGTTTCTTTAAATTTACTGTTTATTTATGTTCATTGTTTATTTAGGCTTTGTCAAATGATTACCCATCACAGCAAAGCCACAGATGATATTTTGAATTGTGAACATAGCCAGTATTTGTTCCTTGTTTGTTCAAGGCTTGGGGAAAGTTGTCTAGCTTTTACTGGTTAAAAATGCAAATTCTGGTTTTAAACCATCTTTATTTTTCTAGAAACCAAAGCATGAAATAAGAGCTCTAGCTCCCTGATCATAATTAAGTAGCTAGAAGGCATATATTATATACCTCCAAACATGATCGTGGTAGCATGCCACCAAAGCAGCCATTAAACTAGCTTCGTGTTTCATTTTTTATTACACTAAAATTTCTTCTTATCACCAGTGAATTGGTGATGCTTTTAAAAAGTTCTTTCTTTAATATTAATTTTTATGATTGTAAAATAGTTTCATTTAACTCCTTTTCTAAAAATCTTAGTATGGGTTTTTATAGTTTGCATGGTGAACTTAGTATTCTTTCTGTTCTATACCAGTCAGTGGTTTTAACCATTTTCATGATTATTGGTACTTTAGAGAATTGATGAAAGCTGTGGAAACTCTAGAAAATATACATATATTCAGGTACATATGACTTTACCTTCAGTTACAGAAGGAGTATTGTCTGCCTGAAGATCATCCAAGGACCCAGATAAGAAACCTTGTTTTAGACTTTTTTTTTTTTTTTTTTTTAAATAGGAGGTACCTGGGATGGAACCCAGGACCTTGTACATACGAAGCAGGTGCTCAGCCACTGAGCTACACTCGCTCCCATTTTAGACTTTCAAATCAGTAAATTTATGAAAAATGTGAGTTTAAGTTAGACTAGAACTTTAGTGATGGTGTTTTGGCTCAGAGGTTTTATAATGGTACTTCAATTTGTTTTTAGTATTAGTTCCTAATAAAATTAGGAGAAAAAAAAATCTTTTGACCTGATTTTATGTTTCCATCTGCAGGTGAGAGTAAGACTTAAACACCTTGCAACTTACCACAATTTAAAATTTTGAATCAAATGAGTTATTTTTTATTTTATTTTAGATTTTACTCTGCAGAAATCAGTCTAGCATTAAATTATCTTCATGAACGAGGGATAATTTATAGAGATTTGAAATTGGACAATGTATTACTGGACTCTGAAGGACACATTAAACTCACTGACTATGGCATGTGTAAGGTGAGGAAAAATTATTTCTAATTATTAAAAAGGTCATCAGCAGTTAATAACATTGTCTTAGTAAACTAACTTCATGTTTAAAAATGAGGCAATTACTACTTGATTTAGGATACTTTTTGGAATTGTAGCACAAAGACAAATGTACTTATTCTGAAGCATTCTTCTGTGAATGTTATATGGGATACAGTAAGAGTCAATTTCTTTTTATGGTCTGTAACTTTTTGTCTTGAAAGTTGTGACACTATTAAAGAAAATTTGGAAATAAGAGTTGCCTGCGATCCTGCTACCTTAACTACTTGCATATCACCTTCCAGTTTCTGCCATTTAGTAGTAACTCTTTAAATAATGCATTCAGGATTCTCCTAGGAAGTCTAACATTTTATATTTTTAAAATTTAAGTATCTGATCTAGAGCACAATAGGATGAAATAAGAATTTTAGTTACTTTTAGACATATCTTTATATTTCTTCATGATTTATTCCTTTTGTAAAATTCATTTTTGTAAAATTTAAAGGTTAATCTTTTCCCACAAAATGTGTAGAAAGCTACTCACCTTGCTAGTTCACTCAGTACAAAATTAGCCTCACATAATCGGTAATAAGGCAACAAGTATGCATTCCTCATTTACCTGAGGAAAGTGTCAACTCCAAAGCATAGCTGGAGATTATGTAAATGCTAACATTAAGTTAGACAGTCCAGTAATATTGAAGATTTAACCTTTATTATCTGTTCAGTGTACATTAAAAAATTAAATGTTCATTTAAACTACTTTTTGCTTTTATGTATAAAATTTAAAGGCGTTTTTCATTTCGCATGCTACCCTTTAAATTTTTTAGTATACAACTTTTCAACCATAAACTTTCAGAGGTTAGTAAGTGAACTCCTGTGTACTCATCACTCAGATTTGTGATCCCTTTTTGATACCTGTGTTGTTTTTTCCCCAGTGGATTTTTCCCCATTCCAAAAGAAATGTAGCAATCTATAAAGGATGTCTTACAATTCTTAAGAGAAAACATAACTGTCCACAAATAGAAAGAATATTAACCGTGTTACAGAGTGTACAAATTAAAATGATAATGAAACCTTTTGGCATGTCAGATACTGCTTTTAAAATTATAATAGTCTGTATTTACAAGAGTTTAATGAAATATGGGTATTCTCATATGTTGTTAGTTGGGTATAAACTTTTGAAAAGCAGTTTGGTAGAATGTATCAGGAACCTTTGATCTAGTATTCTTCCTATGGGGTATTCTGAGTAAATATTTTAGACTATAAGGACAGAAGTTTCATTGTAGTTTATGATGAAAATTATAAATACCTAAATGACCATTGATAAGAAGAATAAGTAAACAGATTGTGAAATGATCACAAAACATGGCATTATGAAGCCGTTTAAGATGTTTACAAAAATTTCATTACAGTGTAAAATGCTTATAATATAACATTAAGTAAAATTTTGGCAAGTACAGAATTGTCTATAATTACATAGTATGACACATTTATTCTGTTTACTTTTTTGTATTTTCTAAGATTGTAATGAGCATACATTATTTAAATGATGAAAATATAATATGAAATATTATAATTGCAAAAGAGAACTAAAGACTTTTTCTTTTTTTCCTTTCTCCAAGGACATTTGGGGATTCTGTTTTGCCTGCCAGTTTAATTAGAGAAAAATTACTTAATCATTTGTCATTCTTACTGAAAAATAATACTGGTTTATTATACATTCTTATTCTTTGGGGGAACCCTCAACCAAATTAGGATTTTTTTTTTTATAAATCTCAGAGGTGTTATTTAGGAGATCTTTAAACTGGTTGTCCTGCCTATGTCTCTTCTGCCTTTCTCCTTTCTCCAGAAGCTGCTTAGTTTTATTAGTGGAAAAAGGCACCAGGACTGGAACCTCTGTCCTAAGACTTGACTAACAGTCTCTTCCCTCACTAACATATGTACCCCCTTGTGATGTTAATGTTTTTTGGAAAATGAACCCCCCAAAAGATTGGATGCTCCTATCTTATAACTTAAAGTCAATATTTAAACTTTGCTGAAGTCTGACTTCTGCAAATATTGGATAAATTTCTTATGCTTATAACATTTCCTTTGGCAATATAAAACACTAATTTTAAAATTTCTTTTCAGAATTTCTCTAGAAATAGCTTCCTTTTAGGTTTAATTAATTTTAATTAATTTTTTCATGTTCTCACTAGATGCTTCTATATAATAAAATTGTGGTTGCATATGTTCAGTTGAGTTATATGTAGCCATTAATAATAGGAAGTTTGTAATTGTATATATAATATTCAGCTTTCTTTTTTAGACTATCGTTTTATTGTTAATTTCTTATTTAATTGCCTTGTGGCCAGAGAATGGTCTGAATGCTATCTATTCTTTAAAATACATTGAGACTTCCTTTTTACAACTTAGTATTTAGTTAATTTTTGTAAATATCTCGGGTACTTAAGGATATATAATCTCTGTTGCATGCAGGGAATCTCTTGCTCTTTCTCTCTCTCTACACATGGGCATACATATTCTATGTGTGTATATATTTTTTAGCTCTTGATTTTGTCCATATCTTAGCATACTAGTTTTTGTTTGTTTGAACTATCATTTTCTGATAGATGTACTAAAATTTCCAACTATGATTGGAGATTGTTAAATTCTCCTAGTAATTTTGTCCATTTTACTTTTTGTTTTTTGAGAGTTGTGTTGTTAGATACCTATATATTTGTTATACCTTCTTGGTGATTATTCCTTTATTATTATATAGTTTCTCTATTTATACCCCTTATAATTTTTATCTTAATTTTCTCTACCCTGTTGCTAATAAAAGACAAAAGACTCGTACCTTAGGCAAAAAGACCAGGAAGATAATGCCGTAATATCAGCAGTTGTTGTGTTAGGTGAGATTTAAAGTGATTGATTTTTTTAATGAAATATTATTCATTTTACTCATATAATTTGAAATTTTATATTAAATTTTACTTGAAGAAAATGACTTATTTTAAATGCAATTTTTATCTTAATTGAACTGCGTTTTAGCAACATCTAACAAGGACAGATTTTCCTTAAGATACTTAGTGGTGATCCTTGATTTGAATCCTAAAGGCAATTGAAATAATGATATATCATTTAAGCTTAATATATTGCCTACAAATGCTGAGCTTTATTTATATGCTAGATGAAATAGAAGAGGTGAATTTAAAACTGAATATTGGATCTTATTTTCTTTCTTTCTTCCTTCCTTCCTTTTTTTTTTTTTTTTTTTAAATTAAAGGAAGGATTACGGCCAGGAGATACAACCAGCACTTTCTGTGGTACTCCTAATTACATTGCTCCTGAAATTTTAAGAGGAGAAGACTATGGTAATAAATAGGTGGCATTTTAGCTGTGTACTAGTAGATGGGTGGTTAAATGTGGTATCAGTTGCATTCTAGTACACTATAGTATTTTAATATTGATCTTATTAGTATAAACATTCTTGATCCCTTAGAAACCTAAATGAAGATCTCAGACTCTGAAATCAGAGGCAGTAGGTCCTTGGCACTCTTTAGGAATACAAATTTGAGTAATACTTTATTAGTGGCAAACACTAAAGGGTGCCAGGCACTATTCCAAGCATTTAACATGTATTAATTGAGTTAATTCTCTCAACAGCCCTATGAAGTAAGCACTGTTAATCCCCATTTTACAGATGAGGAAGCTGAGGTACAGAAATTTTGAATAATTTGCCCAAGGTCGTAGAAATAGAGAGTAAGAGAGAAGAGACTCAGACCAAAGCAGTGTGACTCCAAAGTCATGAACCTCTGGAAGATTGTTCAGATTTCCTGGGATATTTCCCCAGGAATCTGAATGATGGTGGAAAGATTGACTGTTTATCAGGAACCAGAGGATACATTTAAACTTGAGAAGAAAGCATTTGACTCCTTGAGTTCTTGCCCTCTAGTTTCAGCAAATACAAAAAGAGGATGCACTGCTTCTGACAGCTGCTCATAATCTGATTCCAGGATCCTTGAAAGATCTTTAATCAGCTAGCAAAAGATCAAATTTCAGACCAAGGGAGATTATTCACAAGTACAATTTAATTATATCTTCAAAACAAAATGTTAGATACAGGGCATGAGTCTGAAATTACAGACATATTTGGAAAAAGGAACTTACATTTTAGTTCCCATCATTTTATTTTTAAAGTTATCTTTTATGTACCCACCCTTCCATGATATAATGTTTTTTATATTTTACTTTTTTATTATGTGATAAAATGAGTCTCAAATTACTGACTTTAAAGAATAGAGAGTTGATACTTTTTTGTTTTAAAATTTCTTTTCTCAAGGTTTCAGTGTTGACTGGTGGGCTCTTGGAGTACTCATGTTTGAGATGATGGCAGGAAGGTCTCCATTTGATATTGTTGGGAGTTCTGATAACCCTGATCAAAACACAGAAGATTATCTCTTCCAAGGTAATAGGCAGTAATTTATAGAGGTTCTCTATAAGTAATCTAGAGCACAAATGAGGATAACTCAAATTAGTATTCTGAATAGGCAAAAGGGAGAATAATCTGGATAATATACTCCTGATTTAATGTCTGTGATTATTTATTTTTTTATTACCTCCTTCCCATCCTGTAATTCTCAGTCCCATTTAGCAGTTGCCATCTTATACTCAAAAAAAAATAAAATAAAATAAAAAATAAAGAGGTTCCTTAAGAGGGCCCTGAGGCTGATTGCTTAAGTTCAAGAGTAGTATGGGAGAGAAGTAGAGTACCAAGAAGATAAAAGCATCAAAAAGTGATTAAAAGTCCCCACAATTGGGAATACAAATAATTGAATAGAACAGAAACAAGCAGACAAGCACAAGGACCCCCAACACAAAGTCCAAAGGAGTGCTAACACTGTTTGCCATAAAATTCAACTTTTAACAATCAAAGCTATCAAGCTATTTGAATAGATGCTTCATATAATACAAAACCCAAATGGCCATGGAACATGTGGAAAGTTGTTCATCCTCAGAAGTAATTTGGAGTATGCACATTTTTTAAAATTAATGAGCTACCATTTCTGATATGTTTGGTAGAAATTTATAAGTCTGATAATGCCAAGTTCTGTGAGGATGTGGAGCAACTGTAACTCTTATAGACTGTTGGTGACTGAAAATTGGCATAACAGCCTTGAGACTGATTTGTAATGTCCTATAAAATTAAATATATTATTTACAATACCAAGGACTGTTCTAAGCGTTTTACAAATAATAACTCATTTAAACCTCTTAACAACCCTATGATGTTTTTATCCCAATTTTATAGGTGAGGAAACTGAGGCACGATAAATTAGGCAAAGAATAAATTTTTTAAAAATGTTTAGGCTCGAGATTATCTCTGAGAAAGAGGGAAAGGGATAGGATTGGGAGGGTGCACAATGTGCTTCCATTGTGTATGCAATGTCCTATTTCTTGTACTGAAATGCTTTATATATTTCATAATAAAATATATTAAACCCATGTAAAAGTTAAATATAATGCCATAATTTATCTTTCTAGTTATTTTGGAAAAACAAATTCGAATACCACGTTCTCTGTCTGTAAAAGCTGCAAGTGTCCTGAAGAGTTTTCTCAACAAGGTATGAACTGTTTGTATCAGTCTTTTGTGGTATATCTCTATCTATACGAATGGAACTGGTAATTAGAGGTTTATGCAACATAAAATTCCAAAACAGCAGAGTATTTAACTTTTTCAGTTAGACCTGGAATTTGTCTCTTAACCAGAGAATAATTGACAGCAGTTAAATCCCGGAATGACTGTCCTTTCCATTTTGCCAATATAGTTTGGCAAATATACACCCCCAGGTGTATATTACATATAGTAATTTTAATGTAAATGATATATATGATATACTCAATTAGGAAAAAAAATGAATTCTTGGGGATAGCCTCAATTGCACTTGCAGCTCTAATTTTTCATATTTCTTTGGAGTATTTTCCATAGAATCTACTCATCACCATATACTTTACACTTGGAGCAGTGGTGTTCCATACAAGTTGTCACATCAAACCTGATAATCAGATAAAATTCAGAAGAAATGAAATGCTGTCTTTAGCTCTTGAAAAATATGCAACCATTCAATTGTTTGTTGCAATTTGTAGGTTAGAAGAGTTTTAGAATCTGTCAAAGATTATGATCTTGGCAATCATAAATCCTACTTGAAGTAAATGCCAGACTAGAAAAAGGTTAATGTGCATTTACCTCTTAAGATAAATAGACTGGATAATGATTGATTTTTAGAAAAGAATAAACTGGACCTTGTTTTAAATGAATATTTTATATGAAGGAATGTTTAAACGTGAAACCTGATCTTTAACACAGTGAAAATTGAAAGTGAAAGGTGTTAATGTGCAAAATAATAAAATGCCTTTTATCACAAAGAAAAATGGGAATATATCCTCATTCACGGTAATGAATGAGAAGGGGTTGCAGTCCCCTTCTCAGTCTAATGATCCAGGTAATTATTGTATCATTGTCTTACACAGATTGTGGTTTGTTGTTGTAATTGGAATAGAGCTTTTAAATTGAGCTGAGAACAAACTTGTGTTGAAGTTTGGAAGTTTGCATGTTTTGACTATCACTCTAACCCATGCCAAAAAAATAGCTGGATTGGATGCTGCTCAGTTGATTCTCCTGCCCTCTTTTTCCTCCCATTATTCTTTAACAAGGAGTGGTGACAATTCTCTGCTTTAATTAGATGATATGTGAAGAGAAAGCCATGAGGAAATCTTTCCCACCAAAATTTTCAGATAGCTCAATTGGGTATAGTGTTGTACTTTCTAGAAATAAAGACTACTCCACCTTCAGAAATAAAGACATTATTTAGTAGGCACAAAACACAGATCAGGGGAGCAGATGTGGCTTAAGCAGTTGGACACCCATCTCCTACATGGGAGGTCCCGGGTTTGGTTCCTAGTGCCTCCTAAAGAAGACAAGCAAACGCAACTAGCAGACACATGAGGGAGCCATGGTTGGGGGTGGGGGGTGCACAGATCACAAGATGACTTATTTTAGAGCATGATATTCATGCATTTCCTTCCACCATAGGACCCAAAGGAACGGTTGGGATGTCATCCTCAAACAGGATTTGCTGATATTCAGGGACACCCATTCTTCCGAAACGTTGATTGGGATATGGTATGTAAATTTTGGTTGCTTTCTGTATTAGGCTACATTATCATCTTGGGCCAATTTTTTTTTTTTTAAACAATTTCTTGAAGTATATCATTCATACGTGAACATACATAAATGATAAGTATTCAGTAAACATTGTGATCTTATAAAACAAACATGCATAACATCATACCCAACTTTTATTATCTTAAAAGAATATTGAAAAATTAGCATATCACAGTTTAAATAACTTAAAGACATTCTATAAAGTGCTTTTTAAAAAACTTTTACAACAACAAAAAAATACTAGCATATTAATGTAGTAAGGCAGGTTGTTATATTAATGGGGCCTGTGTCAATGTTCAGATTTGTAAATTATGTCCATCATTGTTAATATTGTAGAACCGTGCCTAGGGACTCATCTTTGACTTACTAAGTCTGGGAAACATCAGAGGGCTGAGAAGAAATGTAGAGGCAGAATTTTTCTAAGAATGCAGGCTTGAGCTGTCATCCAATCTGTCTTTCTAGATGGAGCAAAAGCAGGTGGTACCTCCCTTTAAACCAAATATTTCTGGGGAATTTGGTTTGGACAACTTTGATTCTCAGTTTACTAATGAACCTGTCCAGCTCACTCCAGATGATGAGTAAGTAATTCTGCACACTGAAATATTTTAAGTTCTTTGAAAGTCCCATTCAGTGGCTATACGATTTTCATTATCAGATTATACTATAATTTATCTAACAATTCAGTTACTTTTATATTTGAATCCATTATACTATTATAACATAGTGATAACTGCCATTTATTTCCTATTGTGCTTTATTTGCATTATCTCTAATTCTCGCTACTTTGCAAAATATTTATTGTCTTCATTTTACAGATGAGAAAACCAAGGCTCGGGGGTTTAAGTAAAGTTACATAGCTATCAGGTGGCTGAGTCAGGATTCAAACCCAAGTTTGACTAAGGATTGTACTCTTTCCACTGTGCTGCACTGTTTCTCAGTTTGACGATGGCCATTTTTGTCTGAATTTGAGTATTACCTTAATATAGATTCCTAGAAAGGAAATTAGGTCAAAGGTATGAAATTTTTAAAGCTCTTGATAGATATTGCCAAATTGCTTTTAAAAAGATTATGGCAACTTATCAAGTCCAAACAGCAGTCATCTGAAGTAGTTTTTCCATTTATTTTGCATCTTTTGAAAATAGAGTATAGAATAATTTGGGAGTTATTTTGATCATTTGCCTCTCATTACAGATTCATGCTTTGTAATATCAAGGAGGCCCTTACTGCTTGGTAGTCATTTTGCTTACGTTCTATTAATTCTTTTTAAAAAAAATTTTTTTATTTTATTACATATCCCCCCTTTCTGCTTGTTCTTGCTGTGTTCATTTTTGCATTCTTCTGTGTCTGCTTGTCTCCCCCTGTTGCGGCGACCCGCTGAGTCAGCTCACCGCACCACGGCTTGCCCTGCTCGTGGGGTCTTGCCCTGCCCATGGCGGCTTGCCCTGCCCACGGTGGCTTCCCTTCTCAAGGCGGTCTGCCCGCTCGAGGAGGCCCCAGGAACCGAACCCGGGGCCTCCT
>PVKH010048111.1:0-10230 GCA_004027955.1 Chaetophractus vellerosus | reverse complement strand
CAGACCTGAGGTTCCCAATGCATGCTCTGCCCTCCAGACCCCAGGCCCTCCTAGCCACAAGGGACCAGGCCAAAGGGAGTGGCTGGATCAGGGTCATCCTGTTTCCCAGGCTGGACAAGAGGAGGCTGGATGGGGTGGGCGGGACACCCACTCCTCCTTACGCTCTTCCCTATTTGGGGTGGGACAGTGGGTCCTGAGGATGAAGTCATGGCCACAGGATTAGGACTTTGTAGGTGGTGTTGCCCACACTGTCCGCAGAAAAGGCCTTTTAGGGGGGCAGACTGGTGGCCATCTGGCCCTCCCACAGCCAGACCTCTTTCTCCAGCCAGAGCCTCCAAGAAGGAGATGAGAGAGCGCCTTCTCCCGAATCGCACATAGAGGGGGACAGCCTTCCAAAGTGGGGAGTATGGAAACCCAGAACAACGCAGTGGAGAAATGCCACGCATGCACGAAGGGCCACGAGCCTCCAGCTGCAAAGCCTCGATCCATGCTATTTTAAAAATCTCGTACTTGGCCTTTACATATTTTTTTTTATCATAAATGTAATCTCTACTGATAAAAAATGCAAGCCACACAGAAACCTGTAGAGAAAAAAAAAAAGAAAGAACAGTTTTCCTTTCCCCCTCCGCCAATGTCCCAGCTGGCTGCATCAACTCCAGACCATTTTGTGAACACACAAGCATTGTTTACACAGATAGTGCGGGTGTGTGTGTGTGCACTGTGTGTGGAGACATATCTCCATGTCATTTAACCACCTGCTTGCTTCCTGAAATGTCACTTTCCATCTTTCCACGCCTAGCATAAAGTCCAGCTCCATCTTTTTGTTCCATTCATGCAGAACTCCTTGATTTTCCCCTATCTGCCATGTGGCCAGGACTGGGTCTTTGCTCATGTGGCTTCCTCTGTTTGGTATAGTCCCCCACCCCACTCCAGCCCTCATCCCCAAGGAATTTCCTCAACCGTAATCAAAACTCAGCTCAGGAGTCTCCTCTGAATCCCAGAATAGAGGTCCCAGGTGCCGGGTCCCTACAGGGCTGCTGGGGGGTTACCTCCCCAACTCCCCAAGCCCAGAAGCCCCTCCCAAGCAGGACCACAACATGGACGTGTCTGTACCTTCTGAGTCTGGGGTAAGCAGGAGCTAAGGAAACCCTTGAGGAAGGAGAACGATTCCAGCATGGAGTCTTGAAGTTTCCATCACAGCTCCAGGGAGGGGAGCACATGAAAGAGGGCTGCCACCCCGTTGCTGGCAATGATGAAGGCCATGCCATGGCTTTCGCCTCTCTTGCTCCTTTTCCCGGGTCTCTGTCCCCTCATCCATAAGGAAGGATGAGCCACTTTGCAGGGTTCCTATCGCCTGCCCCTCCAGACACTGCACTGGACACTGCCATGGCGGACGGGAAGCAGACCATCTCTGCACGGAGCCACTAGAGAAGTTCCTGCAAAAGAGCTGGGAGAATTGGTCATTAATGATGTTTGGGGGGAGATGGTGGAGCCGGGAAGGCTTCATGGAGGAAGTGCCCATGAGATCCACTAAGCAGGGCTCATAAGATCTTCCAGGCAGAGAGATGGGCAAGAACGTGCCCGAGAAAGGAGACCTTGCCGTGCATTCTGCCCAGGGCACTGTACAGGGAGGCAATGGGGAGAGATGGGCCAGGGAGGGCCACAGACGAAGGAAAAGAGCGGAGAGCATGGGCGTAATCAGACGTGCGTTCTGGAGAGCCAGCTGCCGCTGCAGTGCAGAGAAGGAGCTTCAAAGTGAGCCAGCAGGAAGCCAGGAGGCTGGGTGGAAGGCTGTTCTCTCATGATTCAGAGCAGGGCTGCCTGAGGGCAGAGAGGCAGGAGGCAGGGAGCAGGGGATGGACTGGAGAGAAGCACTAGGGGTGCAGGTGGCTGGGGTGGCCGAGGCACATGCAGGGCCACTGACCGGGTGTGGAGCTGAAAGTGGCTGCCAGAGCAGCCCACCCGAGGGGGTCCTTTCCAAGTGCTGTGTGCTCTAGGCCTCACACATAAGGCAGATACATGTTTGCCCTCTGCCTTCCACCAGAAACCTGAAAAAAAACTGTCTAGCAGGCGTTTGAAGGAGCAGGAGAAAAGGGTAGGGCAGAGAGTGGGGAAGACGTGAGTATCTTTCCAGCCGAATGTTCACTGGGCTAGGAGAAGTGTGATTGTGTGTCCCTGTTATTTTTCATTTCTCCATGTGTCCCTGAGCTTAAGGGAGACAGCTCGCCTTTTGCTGTGTACTTCTTAGAGACTGAATCGTGAGAAGAAAAGGCAAGGTCCCTGCCATACTTCCCTGGCTACCAAGGATTCGGTGTGGCACGCAGAACAGGGCGCTATATTTAAATCTGAAACCACGTCCCATAAATTCCACCGGTTTACTAGAACCACAGACTCCGTAATTGTTGATTTCATTCCACAAACATTTATCTTAAGGGCCAGTCCCCAACCTCCTCTGGAGTCACGGGCTCTGAGCCCAGAGGAGCCCCTGGAGAGATGGGTTTCTATGATCTAAAGCAGCTCTGCAGACCCTTTAAACAACCAGGCAGAGGTTTCCATGGGTGTGGGCAAAAAGCCCCCAGAAGACTCCTAGGCACAGGGCAGGGAAGAGGACAGAAAGGGCCGTTTGCTGAGTCCATCCTGTGTGCTGGGTGCTTGTCTGGGGGTCTCCAAGTACTGCTGGATGAACATGGGCATTGTTCTTCATCTTCCTATTAATAAATATATTCAAAAATTATGCCTGGGTTTTCTCAGAACCAAGACAAAAGTTAAATTCCCCAAACCAGCATAGAATTAGGTGACAAACAGCTTCTTTGGAAAGTCCCCACCAGGACGCTCCACCCCCAAAAGCCAATTAAGCCACCAGTTAAGCCCACCCAGTCCAATTAAAAATAAAGCCCTGCTTACATGTAGCCCACCCCTATAAAACTAACAGGTCTCTGCTCCAGTCAACAGAACCTGGCCAGTTTCCTTCTTTCCATTTATAAAACCGCCCCCAAACTCTCCAACCTCAATGCTGCTTTCCCTTTAGCAGGCGAGCGGTTTCCTTGCTGCCGCAGCAAACTTGATGTCCTGAATAAAATGCTATAAATACAACTCGACTCCGATTTGCCTTCCAACACCACCATTAGGCCTGCCCAGGGTCTCCCCGCACGCCCAGCCGGATGGGGCTTTCATTCTGTCTCATCCTTGGGGCCACGGGGTGCCTGCAGCAATAGCAGCTCCGCATCCCGGAGACGGCTCCCAGCTGGAAAGCCGTTTAGCCAGCCCAGATAACTGTAACACTTCCAGACCTCTTGATGCGTCTCCGTGTCTGCGCTTCCCCGGATTCCAGGAGTATGTCTTTGCATGAACAGTCTGTGACACTTTGATTGATTATCCTCCCAACAAAGTAGAAGGCACTAGATCCTAATGGTTGCACTATAGCCTAGCATGCCACTGCTGACCATAAGTCTCTGTGATGGACTAGAATAGTCACACGAGTTGGGTCTCAGGAAATTAGAGCCTTTGTAGCCCCAGAGCAGAGGCAATTAGGTGGATTCTGATTGCAAGTGCAAAGTTGGTCCTTAAAGAAGGGAGCTGGCACTGCCTCGGGCCTCCATGCAGGGATGTGAGGGCACCAGCTCTGAGCCAGGCACTCTGGGAACACCTGGTAGGCTTTAGCAGAGGACCAGGGCCTGGACCCCTTGACTGGGCCAGAGTAAGAGGAGGGAGAGCTTTCGGTCTGCTGGTCCCTGTCACTAACTATTCCTTCTGGGTCCAGCCATGCAAGCTGCTGACTGTGCTCTCAGAGCCATGCACTATCACATGCCCGGAGCCTCTGTCACTTGTCCTTGGCATCCCTCTGCCTGTTGCAGACCCTAGCCGTCCATCACAACCCCACTCTGGCAAAGCTGCCCCCAGAAACACACAGTCTGAGTGGGGTGCCCTCTTCCACCTTCTGTCCCCTCAGACCCCTTGTTTCCCTGGATCTTGTAAGTTACCTGTGAGTTGACTCAGGTCTTCCAGCCTAGCTTAGGCATCCTGGGGTAGTAAGAAACCCAATCTGCCTCTCTACCCCCACACCCCCACACCCCCCACTCAACCCCCACCAGTGCCTGCACAGTGCCCTGGGGATACCAGATGCCTGGGAAGGTATGGAAGAAAAAGGGGGAGTGAACAAGAGAGGGAGAGAAAAAACAAGAAGAGGGAAAGGGGGGAAGGAGAGAGAGACAGGGAGAGAAAAAGAGAAAGAGTACGGGGGAGGGGGGAGAGATAATGGAAGAAGGAGAATATGATGAAGAGAGAAGGAGAGAGACGGAGAGAACAAGAGAAAGGAGGGAAGGAGAGAGTGTGGGAAAAGGGGAGAAAGAAAAGAAGAAAGAGGGAGAGAGGAAGAGAGAAAAGAAGGAGGAAAGGAAGGAGAGAGACAGACTGAGAGAGAAAGGAAAAAAGAAGGAGAGAGGCAGAAAACAAAAAAAAGAGAAAAGAAGAAAGAGGAAGGGAAGGAGTGAGAAAAGTTTGGAAAAGAAGGAGGGAAGAAAAGAGAAAGAAAGAGAAAAAGAAGAGGGAGAGGAAGAGAAGAAGGGAGAGACAGAGAGAGTAAAAAAGGAGAACAAAGAAGGGAGGGAGAGAGAGAGAGAGAGAGAGAGAAACAGAGGGAGCGAGAAAGATTAGATGTGCAGAGCCAAGCCTGCCTGCAGTGTTTCAAGTCCTTGGATCAGCAGCCCGCCTGGAGTGATGGCTTTGGGTGAGGTAGGCTAGCGCCTACCCTGGCATTAGCTAAAGCCAATCACAAATATTTAAGCTTAATAAACAGGTCTTTCCCAGTGGTGCCTGGGATAGCTTCTGTCCTTTCCCCTCAGCAGCTTGAAGAGATTCCCCCCATCAGGGGACGCCCCCCTAACGCAGGGGAGTCAGCAGGACGCTACCAGAGAAGATAGATTAGCGTGCTAGGTGGGAGAACATATGCAATGGAATTGGAAAGTGCCAAGGCTTAGCAAGGAAGACAGGAAGAGAAAGTGGCACGAGCTGTGAAATTTACATCCAGCCTACTCTAATCACAAGATGCATTTTAATCACCGCAGGCGGCTGGAGAAACCGGGTATTTAATCCGTTTCTTTAGAGCCGGCTCACAGCCCTGGAGGTCTGGAGCACTTGAGTAGAAATGGAGACATGGGAGTCCACCCCCTCCTGGTCTCCACCCCGCAGCAAAACCCGGGGATGCTCATTTGTTTGCTTGATGTCACCACTGTCACCGAAGGCTGCACGCAGGGATTAGAAGGCATGTCTTCACGTACACACATTCTCGCATCTTTATCGAATTGGCCAGCTGTTGAGGGCAAGGACTCTGTGATGGTCTCTGAGCACCCAAGAAGCTACATACTATATCACTCAATCGCAGGCTGACGGTTGATCTGTGCTTATTTCCAACAAGGAACCTGGCTCACATGGAATGGGTGCCACTGCCCAGCTCCCCCAGCCACTGTCTGGTGGTGGGGAGGGGGTTCCTGCAGAGGGGGACCCATCCTTACTCCCAGCAGGGACTCCGACTCGGGGCTGCCGGTGCTTCCATGCCCCAAGACCCTCCCCCTCCTCCTTCTCAGCCCAGCCCTCCCAGGAGCTCCGGCCAGTCCACCCACCTCCTTTGGATGTCTTTTCTTAGGGAGCTAATAGATGCCTCGTGCTCAGCAACTTTTAAACGCGTCTCTTCATTTCTTTTCCCTCCTCCTCACCACAGATATCCTCCCCCCAGCATCCTTGGCCACATCATCCAGGCACTGGTTCAAGAATCCTGAATGTGTTACTTCAGCTTATTTCTCCTCTTCCTTCACCAGCTACACCCAACCCAAGGACATGTCCTATCAACTCAGCCTCCAAAACAGACCCCACTGGGCCTCATGGAAGCTCCCAGGGGCACTGCCCACCGTGCTTGCACCCCACAATCTGCCCCTACGTCCACTCCCTCGCTGAGGCCCCCAGGCAGCCTGCCCACCGAGGACGCACCACACTCTGCCATCTGAGTGCTACCCCTCGTCACCTGCCCACCTACCTTCCCAGCTCTCCTCTTGGAGCCTGCCAAGCAAGTCCTGCCTGGGCCTTCCGTGAGCTGTGGACTTGCCCAAACACGGTGCTCAGGGGCTTATGCCACCCAGCCCATCCAGCCACACGGGGCACTAGACCAACTCACCCCCTCAGACGCCTTCCCTGACTTCTTTAGTCTATCTCAGTTTTCCTTTGGATGATTTTCATTTTTATTGCAGCACTTCTCACTATCTTGAGTTATCTTTTTCATTCATTTCTTTACTTCTTTATCATTCCCTTCCCCTACTAGAACAGGGACTCCATGAGATAAGAGGTTTTGCCTTTTCCGCTATTGTAAACCCATCTGCCTAGAAGGTGAACTGGTAGTCAATAAATATGTGCTGAGTGAATAAAACAGAGAACATCATCATGTTGAGAGACAATATGATATAATTCTAAAATACAAGTCGGACTAGGGGAAAGCTGGGGTGGGGTGATATTTTATAGGAGGGGTTCTTAACTTCTTTTGTTCCACGGACCCCTTTGCCAGTCAGGTGAAAACCAAGGACCCCTTACAAAGTCCACACTATACTGTGTATTACTTAATAAATACCAACACATCCCCACAAGCATAATGTTTTTTTGAATTTCAATTCAAGCTCACAGACCCCTTGTTAAGAACCCCTGCTTTATAGAATGTAAGAATTAAAGTAGAAAGTGTATATTTGGTTTCTAAACTCATATACATATGTGCATATTTATTTTGTATATTTAGATAGTTAACTTCGGAAAGGTCCAGGTTTTGATGGGTCTGATGAGTACACAATTTGGGGTCCTCTTGAAGAAAAGTAATATAAAAGTATTTTCACTTTGCATTACTAAGTCCATTTCTAATATGAGACAAGTTTTTAATAACTACCAGTGAGAAATGATCCTTACAAGACAGCACATTTGACGATTAGGAGGGTCTTCCAGAGATGAGCTCCTGGCTCTGCCCTCCCTAATCTCTCCTTCTCCTTCTCCTTCACCAGCACATCTCCAAGCTGGGTGCCTGCTGCCCTGAGGCCAGGCCGCGGGGTCCCGCCTAGCGGAAAGACTCTTAGAAGCCGCTTCCACAGGAGGAGAGATAGCGAGAACAGCCTCAGGGAAGTTACCACGCATATTACACATAACCTAAACTCAACACATTCCCAGCTCAGCTTCCCTGTTTGGGGATCCCCAAAATACCTACAACCACTCCTCCACGACCTCACAATGAGAAGAAGTGAGAGTGATGAGGGGCTGCAGTAGAAAGAGACAAAGTGCAGTCAGAATACCGTGCTTTAGAAAACCTTAGTAAAAACTATGACCATGTGAGCACAGTGTGAAGAAACCTCCCAGCATCCTGAAAGGAACCCATGAGAGTGCGAAGAAGGAGCATCAAAGCGAGGTGAGGGCTCATCACAGTGAGGGGAAGGGCTATGATGGTGAGAGGGAGGGGCCATGAGGGTGAGGGAGGGGCCATGGTAGTGGAGGGGAGGCCCATCGTGCTGAGGAGGAGGGGTCATGGGTCATGATATTATCAAAATCTCAGATTTTTTTTTGTAGATATTGACAAGCTGATCCTAAAATGTATATGGAAATACAAGGGACCCAGTATAGCCAAAATAATCCTGAAAGAGAAGAACAAAGTTGGAGGACTCACTTCTTGATTTCAAAATTTACTACATTTCTCCAGTAATCAACACAGTATGGTAGAAGCACAAGGGTAGACCTGTAGATCCATGGAATCCAACTGAGAGTCCAGAAATAAACCCTCGTATTTACAGAAAATTGATTTTTACAAAGATTCCAAGACAATTCAATGGGGGAAAAAATTACCTTTTCAACAAATGCTCCTGGGCCATCTGAATATCCACATAAGAATGAATTTGAACCCCTTCCTCACACTATATGCAAAAATTAACTCAAAATGGATCATAGATGTAATGGTAAGAGCTAAAATTTATATAACTGTTAAAAGAAAACATAGGAGTAAGTATTGCAATGATTTCTTGGATATGACACCAAAGTGTACTCTCAATGCACAACAGGAAGCAAAGATAAATTGGGCTTCATCAAAATTTAAGCCTTTTTTGCACCAAAGGACATAATCAAGAAAGTGTAAAAACAAAGCAGAGAATGGGAGAAAATATTTGTTAATCATAAATCTGGTAAGGTACTTGCATTGAGAATATGTAAAGAATTCTTACAAATGAACAACAACAAAAAAAGACAAATAACCCAATTAAAAATGGAAAAGGATTTGAATAGATATTTCTTTAAAGAAGAAATTTAGGTGCGGCCAGGAAGTACACAAGCAGATGCTCAGCATCTTTAACCCTCAAGGAAATGCAAATTAAAACCACAAAAAAAGATACTACTTCATACCTACTAGGATGGCTAAAATTAAAAAGACAGTAACAAGGGTTGCAGAGGATGTGGAGAAAATGGAACCCTCATTCATTGCTGGTAAGAATGTAAAATGATGACTTCACTTTGGGAAACAGTTTGGCAGTTCCTCAAATTGTTAATCATGGAATTATCATATGACCCAGCAATTCCACTCCTAGGTATCTGCCCAAGAAAAATGAAAGGATACATCTATGCAAAGACTTGTACACAAATGCAGCATATTTCATAAGACCTCCAAACTGGAAACAACTTAAATGCCCATCAATTGAAAAATAAGTAAACAAGACATGATATATCTATACAATGGAACGATGGACTGACACATGCTACAGCATGGATAAATTTTGAAAACACTACGCTAAGTAAAAGAAGTGAGTTGCAAAAGCCCATATATTGTCTTATTTAATTTACATGAAATGTCAAATTAGGGGAATTCCTTAGAGAGAGAATGTAGATCCAAATGCGTACAGAGTTTCTTTTGGAGGTGATGGAAATGTTCTAAAATGAGTTCATGGTGATGGTTGCATAACTCTGAATATACTAAAAACATTTAATTACACACTTGCAAAGGGTGAATTTTATGGTATGCGACTTATATCTCGTAAAGTTCTTTTTAACAAGCGATAAAGATTCTTTCAGGAAAATTTGGAAAATAGAGAAAAATATAAAGAGTAGTTACACAGAAGCCCCACACAGAGAAACAAGAACCAGTAACATAGTAGTCTCCATCATTTATTCAGAAGGAAAATTCAGCATCTGTTGGTTGAGTGCCTGCCATGTTCCAGGTATTGTTCTTGGCCTTGGGAATTAATCATTGGACACAACAGACTCAATAGCTAGCCCCTGGGCTTACATTTAAATGGAAGACAGCCTGGAGAAACAGGACTGTGCACATAATTAATTACATATAATTAATTACAATTGTGGTCCTTGCTAACAGGGAGAAGTATCGGGACTATGACTTGGTCTAGGGGGCCAGGCAAGGTTTTACTGGGTTTCCACTCTTTAATAACTCACATCATATTGCGAGCATCTCCCCATCAATAAAAACTCTTTATAAATATAATCTTCAAATAATGAAATTGCTCTAATAATAATTGAAAAGATGAATGCACAACTTTGTGATTACAACAAATATCATTGATTGTACACTTTGAATGAATTGTATGCTTAATTAATATGTATCAATAAAATTGATTTGTTTAAAATATATATATATAATCTTCCCATCTGCATGATATACTGCTTGTGATCCTGTTCCACTGTTTCCCAGGCATTGAGCAATTGGTTTGTATCTTATACTATACATACAGCTTTAAGAAATACCTTTATGTGCTATATTTGTCCATATTCCCAATCAGAGTTTAAGGGTAAATATCTGGAAAAGTAATTACTGAGCCAAAGAGAGGAGCTTTTTTAAAGCTCTTTGTATGTATCGCTAAAATTATTTTCAGTGAGATTATGGCTTTTCCTGCTTGCCCCTTCACACCACATGCTCACAGCACAAATTGGAGAGAATTTCCTAATTGCTTTCTCTGTCCCACATAAGGAGCTGCCCAGCCCTCCTGACAGCCTTTCTTTGAAAGGAGAAACACCCCCTGTCATTAAGTGTTCCCAATTCTACCCTAGACCAAAAGAAAGAATGCACCTAATTGCTTGTCCACCTCCTGCTCTCTATTTCAGCATAATTAGAGGTCAATAAACACAACCATCTTCAGCATGGCTCTTCTAGCTCCTTTTCCACCGCTGTTTTTTGTTCTTTTGTTTATTAGTTGAATTACAAGTCATGCAGGGATT